>OY744477.1:32455897-32598892 GCA_963556175.1 Tipula confusa | reverse complement strand
TCAAATTTTTAATGTTGCAAATTATCAGATGTTGACCATTATCAGGCTGGTGTTGATGCTGCTGCTGCTGTTGAATTCCTGTCGAGTAGCTACCAATATTTTTTGCATCTTTTGTTGTATTCATTTAGATTGCTCGTGAATATTGTTGTGTTGAATCTTATGTGTTCGTCAGGATTTTCGAATTTTTCACTATCGAACCATTTTTCATTTGGTCGCCTTTGTATATGGTAGATGAGCGGGATAGCATATCTATTTTGTAAATAGCCCCTTTGGTCCAAATAAACGAATAAATTCGATCCTGGACACATCCCTTTGGTCGCGTATACGTTTGTCAGTAACGAGTAATAATAAGGTCCGTAAACTAATGTACTATCGGAATTTAGAGTTGCCCGTCTAATGTGGTTTCTAGTTAAATTTAATATGTATACATCGATTAGGTCCGCATCAAAATTTTCGTACTGTATTCGGTTCGAAATGTAATGTGTGAAGTTTGTTTGAGCTTTTCGGTAAATTCCGTTGCAGTGCCGTAAACATTTTCGTTCGAATTTTATGTAACGTTCGATGTATCTTGGAGCTTGATTATACCAAACTTGGCATTCGTATGTCAGTATTGGTCGTATAAGCGTTTTGTATGCAATGATTTTTACTCGGTTATTGATGTGTTTACTATAAAATAAACGCTTCGCCCCCATAAAAGCTCGCCTTGCTTTCTCTAATTGTATCGATGTGTGGTTAGCCATGTAGCACAGGTTATCAATGTTGACGCCCAGATATTTAATTGATTCTTTTAATTCGATTGATTCATTATTAATTTTGAGAGTGAGTTTGCCAATTCCTCTTCAGGTCTCGTTGAGCATTTTTTAATGGTTGCCTAAATAGTATCGATTCACATTTTGACGTATTGATTTCGATGTGCCAAAGTTTTAAATAATTTTGAATTAAATTTAGTGCCGATTGGAGGTTTTTTTGGATGTTGCCAACAAGATACACTGTACTGTAAATAATCATATCATCTGCGTATATGCGCAAGTTTGAATATTTTTGGAATTTAGTTTATCGTGACATATTAAATCGGCCATGTATAAATTAAATAGAAGCGGTGCCGTTATCTACCCTTGTTAATGGGGTACAACAAGGGTCGATAATAATTTTGAATTTTAACGTAGATTTATTTTTTCCAGTGGTTATGATGAAATTTCGATTATATAGTAGTTCATATAAAATTTGGATCAGATCGGTCGAGAATTTCATTTTATTTCATTTTGCGAGGAGCCCGGCTAGCCAAATGGATTCGAAAGCTTTTTTTATATCAATCATTACTGCTCCCGTAGGTTTTGTGAAGTTTAGATTATGGCAAACATCCGATACTAGTTTTGTGATGGCGTGTATGGTGCTATGACCGTATTGAAATCCAAATTGATTGTCCGGCATTAGTTAACGGCACGTATATGAGTCTCTTGCACATAAAAATGAGAACCCCACTATATTTTTTATAATTTTTTAACACTGAATTGTAGTTCATAGAAATAATTTTTATTATTATAATTAATAGAAGTTTAATTTAGATCGTTGTGAAATCGTTGTGAAATCGCGATACCGATATAATTGGGTACCCCTTACTAGGGCTCCCATTATATTTTTGAATGAATTTTACCGAAAAAGTTTTTTAATTTTAGTTTTAATTTTAATTTTAATTTTAATTTTAATTTTAATTTTAATTTTAATTTTAATTTTAATTTTAATTTTAATTTTAATTTTAATTTTAATTTTAATTTTAATTTTAATTTTAATTTTAATTTTAATTTTAATTTTAATTTTAATTTTAATTTTAATTTTAATTTTAATTTTAATTTTAATTTTAATTTTAATTTTAATTTTAATTTTAATTTTAATTTTAATTTTAATTTTAATTTTAATTTTAATTTTAAGGTGCAGTCACGCAAATTTTTTAATACTAACAATACTAAAATATTTGGTAACTTTTACCTACCGTTTCACTTTTTCTGGAAGCCGAAGAATAAAATGAAGAATGTGGTACCGGAAAAAGAGACAATCGAGACTTCTGCGTCTGATTGGTCCAGCCACAAAAAACTCGTTTAAACTTATTACCGTACTATATTTAAATGCTACTGTCCAAACGCAAAACTTCTGGATGCGGAAAATATATAGTAGCTTGAATTGAATATTTGATCTTTTGCAATTTCCTCCATGTAAGTATGTGACCAATCCCTTCATATCTTGCAAGAATTCGCTGTAAAAACTTGTATATTAATCATCACGATTAAAATCTTCGTTATAAAAAAAAAATCTTCCCAGCAACCGTTTGAGTGCCGGAAAAGAAGAGTTACACCAAACCGTCGATTTATCGATTTAATTGATTTGCATTGTTCCAAGAAATTTCGATTCGCTTAACTGCCCCTCCTAAGTACGGGTTATCCATCGTGGCCTCTAAAATTAATAGCTTCATTGATAGCTATAAATGCCCTCGTGCATTTTTCAATTGTCTCTCGTTAAGTACAGAACAAAAAAATAAAGGAAGAAATAAAATAAAATTAATATAAAATAATTAAAAAACAATAAAGCTTTAATAATTATAATAAAATTAATTAAATAAATTAAAATTAAAATTAAAATTAAAATTAAAATTAAAATTAAAATTAAAATTAAAATTAAAATTAAAATTAAAATTAAAATTAAAATTAAAATTAAAATTAAAATTAAAATTAAAATTAAAATTAAAATTAAAATTAAAATTAAAATTAAAATTAAAATTAAAATTAAAATTAAAATTAAAATTAAAATTAAAATTAAAATTAAAATTAAAATTAAAATTAAAATTAAAATTAAAATTAAAATTAAAATTAAAATTAAAATTAAAATTAAAATTAAAATTAAAATTAAAATTAAAATTAAAATTAAAATTAAAATTAAAATTAAAATTAAAATTAAAATTAAAATTAAAATTAAAATTAAAATTAAAATTAAAATTAAAATTAAAATTAAAATTAAAATTAAAATTAAAATTAAAATTAAAATTAAAATTAAAATTAAAATTAAAATTAAAATTAAAATTAAAATTAAAATTAAAATTAAAATTAAAATTAAAATTAAAATTAAAATTAAAATTAAAATTAAAATTAAAATTAAAATTAAAATTAAAATTAAAATTAAAATTAAAATTAAAATTAAAATTAAAATTAAAATTAAAATTAAAATTAAAATTAAAATTAAAATTAAAATTAAAATTAAAATTAAAATTAAAATTAAAATTAAAATTAAAATTAAAATTAAAATTAAAATTAAAATTAAAATTAAAATTAAAATTAAAATTAAAATTAAAATTAAAATTAAAATTAAAATTAAAATTAAAATTAAAATTAAAATTAAAATTAAAATTAAAATTAAAATTAAAATTAAAATTAAAATTAAAATTAAAATTAAAATTAAAATTAAAATTAAAATTAAAATTAAAATTAAAATTAAAATTAAAATTAAAATTAAAATTAAAATTAAAATTAAAATTAAAATTAAAATTAAAATTAAAATTAAAATTAAAATTAAAATTAAAATTAAAATTAAAATTAAAATTAAAATTAAAATTAAAATTAAAATTAAAATTAAAATTAAAATTAAAATTAAAATTAAAATTAAAATTAAAATTAAAATTAAAATTAAAATTAAAATTAAAATTAAAATTAAAATTAAAATTAAAATTAAAATTAAAATTAAAATTAAAATTAAAATTAAAATTAAAATTAAAATTCAAATTAAAATTAAAATTAAAATTAAAATTAAAATTAAAATTAAAATTAAAATTAAAATTAAAATTAAAATTAAAATTAAAATTAAAATTAAAATTAAAATTAAAATTAAAATTAAAATTAAAATTAAAATTAAAATTAAAATTAAAATTAAAATTAAAATTAAAATTAAAATTAAAATTAAAATTAAAATTAAAATTAATATTAGTTAATAAAAAAATATTATGTTTTAAACCGGCACTTGTCGCTTGATTGATTAATTGATAAGGCTTTGCGACCAAGCGCTTGTCAAGTGTTCCAGTTAATTTCCATCCTATTCCTAAATCCTTTTTACATTTAACAAAAGGTAGGATAAGAAGGAGTTTTATATATTTATATTTCTATAAATTTCTATACATGCTAGAAACGACCCAGACATATCTTATGATCATTACGGCACAACGTAAGGAAGAAAGACGTTTTGTAATGTAAGGAAGAAAGACTTGTCAAAAATGACAGAATTGGCCCAGTTTTCTGGTAGCCAATATTCAAACCAATGTTAGCATAATCGTTAGAAATAATCGCTGACCATCTAATTTATATACACTTTATTTGACACAACACTTTAATATTAATTCAAATTAGATTTAAAAAAAGTCTATTAAACATTACAAATCAATTAAATTAACTGTTTTTTGACCAATACGTCATGTAATCGCCGAAAATTTAATTTATATACACTTTATTTACAACACTTTAATATTAACACAAATTTAATTTTGAAAAAACTGATTAACATTACAAATCAATCGAATTAACCGTTTTATGAGAAGTACGTTTTTGCATAGCTATTTAGATTATATATTCGCAAATCAGGTGCAGTCAAAAAGGTTAAAAAACGACAGCCTTTGCAATCAGGAATATTTTCCAATTTAAGTTGGAAACGTATATAGATGAAATGCTGACAATTACTGGTAATCTGGTTTGACATTTGGTTTTAGTGGACGATAATCTGAATACATCAGTAGAGCCTTGTGAAGACCTACCTCGTTCATCAAGTATTATTCATTCACCTTTATTAATTAAGTTAATTTTTCAGTGTTTTGGTGAATATATTTCAAAAGACTATACTCAAATTTTTATTGTATAAAAGGTGATACTTCGAAAACGTCGCCTAGGATTTCATTTACAACGGAAACGATGTTGAATTTATAATTGAGATTTATCTGTGCATCCCAAAAATTATCATTACTTTATCTTTGAGTTATAATGATAGACATTTATCTTAATTTGGTTTATGAGTTATTTATTTAACCATGACATTCTTAAAGATCATATCAATGGAATTACTATTTTTACTAGGGAAACAGAATATATCTTCCCAGTTCAAATTATACAACAATACGTTTATTGGCATGTAATTTTCCCAGGTTTTAAATCCGATCCTAGAAATCAAATGGAAAACTATAGAGGCTGGATTGCAATCCTTTTTATTTTCATATCAAAATTATAATCGTTCCACAACAACATGCATTTTTTGTTAAATTGTTGCAAGCGAATTCTGTAGGTGTTTGGACCCAGAAAATTACTTACAGAAGCGAAGGTTTCTGGTAAATGATGGATGAAAAAAACAAAAGCCTTAAATAGAGTAAGGTGGTCCACACGTCGGATGTCATGAAAGAAGTGTAGAGAACTGAAAAAGTTAAAGCAATTGACGAGTTTGATGTAGGATATGCATCGGTAACCACTACACAACACCTTTAACAGAAAATAGCAAAATCATTAATTCAATATTTTATTTGTAAAATAATCAAAACCTCCACTATCCACGTCCAATGGACAAATTTTCATTTTTAAACTTCATTAAAACGTTCGAATCCTTTAAATATAAATTAAGGGATTTATTTTGACAGTATGGAAATTGATCTTGGTGTATTACAGTTTTATAAACATTAAAAATTATCAAGGCTTTTAGTTTTGTATATTCATTGGAGTTGAACTTAACACATAAGTCAAAACTAACATTATCCTCCCGTAACTTATCAAGTGGGGAGTTATAGGTTGAATTCCCCCAAAAAATTATGTGAATTACATTTAATCGATTTGTAATTTGATTAAATTCGGCCACATCAAATGTCGTGAAGTTATACGTGAAGAAACTGAGTATTGATATATTTGGATTTTCCACTAGATCAGCAATCGAATGATAGTTGGTGATCGGTGTATAAAGTATATAGAGAAAAGTACCGCGTTTCGGAATTACCAAAGTCCTTTAACGAAAAAAAATTATCTAGAAATTCAAATGATCAAAAAGGATAGCTTACCCAAAATCTGACAGTTTTTCACCTCCAATTTGTATCGTTCCCAGCTCTAGATTGTTGGTAAAAGTGAAAGGATCCAAAACGATTATATCGTTTTGAGATAAGTCAACATTTCGCAGTTTGGCTACATCACGAAAAATATCTTTTGGTATCATTGCAATTTTTACTTTTATCAGTCCAATTTCCCATAAATCAGGTAATCCACAAAATAATTCTTCGTTTAATACTAAAGGAGTTTTGGAATCGAACAAATTTATACTCCATAACTTCACATTATGTTCGAACAGACGCTTTACATTTAACACGTTTTCGTTTTCGAAAGTGAAACCATTTATTCGAATCGTTCTAGTTTCGGGAAATTTTTCTAAATTACGTTTCGTAAAATTTAAAATTTCACTTCCCTCGAAATGGATTGTATTGGTGTAGTTGCCCGCAAAATCATCCAAATTAATTTGACCAACTTCACTTAAATGTAATTGATCACCGCGAATATATTTTAGAACTTCTGTATTTGTAAAACCGACAGCATGGACTGACACTAAACTGAACTGGCTTAAATTAATGTTGCGAAAAAATACTGTACTATCGACAACGCCATATCGATTAAATTTTAGATAGACACGAAATGGTTTCGAATCGTTTAGCACGATCCGATCGAAAATATTTTGGATTGTAAAGTTGCGATAATTTGAATGATTTGTCGCATCGTTAAAACAGTAATTTTTTTTTCATGTTCTCGACCTAAAAAGCAAATTAATCGTTACACAAATCTGTAGCAAAGTATTTTGTTACATTCCGAAAATTTGAGTAAACTCTTTTGAAAAACTATGAATTAAGGGAAGCTTAATTCATAGTTTTGCTGGAAAATCCTTATACTTTCCACTAAATTACAAACTTTCTCAGCAAAGATTTTAATTTCTGCTTAGCCACCGCGATTTTATTATCCGTCATTTTATTTGTAAAACGGATAACGATGGTAAACCTTTTTATATTTGCCAAAAAGTTGATGCAGTTTGAGAGAAGAATATCGGAATACTTATTCCTTTCGCTTCCTTTTTGAACGAAACAAAAGTTAGTTTTCTAAATTTAGCCGGTGTATAGAAATGTCTGATGCTGACTGTCAGATGGCGTTAAAGATTTTTTTAATTTAAAATCTAGCGCAATATGATAGTCGACTAGAAGCTGGTAGTACGGTTTGATCGGCATAATTGAAATATAATTTGACTAATTGTGCCATTTAGAGCCAATAAAATTGATGTCGCAGCCTTTTAAAGATTTTGCACCTGCCAAAGCGCTTGGAAGTTAGAGGATCGAGGGCACGTTTAATCCATATAGCATACCAAGAGGCTGTAAAATGCTTGCTTTAAATAGTTTCTAACCATGTCCCTGAAATTTAGTTCCTGCAGTGGGAATCTTGGATTTTGGAATAATCTATTATTCGATTATTATGTCGATAATTAAAAGTGTTTTAACTGTCATTTCACAGTGTATATTTTGTATAATATTTTATGTGTAGGTATATTCTTTAATAGTGCTCCAATTGAGGGGCCCTCTATCAAAATAATAGTCTGTAAAGTGTTGTACTTAAACACAAGTATAAGACGGAAAAGGTTACAAACATGGGTAAAATAAAGCTTCCCTTAATTAATAGTTTTTCAAAAGAGTAAATTACTTTGCTACTAAGCTAAACGATTTTATATTATACATGCATGCCTGAATTTCACATTTTTGTAACGATTAATTTGCACTTTAGGTCGAGAACATTACAATAGAATTATTTTTGATAAATAAAAAAGTTATAGAAGCATAACGGACAAATTACCTTAATCATTTATCTCAACCACTTTTATAGTTAATGTTCAATAAAGAGTCTAAAGTAAAGCATCAAACAATGCATTTAAAATTTATTTTTGGTTTACTACTGATTGATTTTGTCTATAATTCTGATCAACAAACAAGTGCTGCACAATTTAATTTTACCAATTTAGAAGTAAACTGCATTGCAAGCGATACAGTATTACAAATTAATGTGATCTGCTTAAACTTTGATTCCTTAATCCATTGGAATGAAATACCGCCGTTCAACTCTACCATACAAAATAACGATATGTTGGTGTATCTCACGTTCGAAAACTGTTTTAACGATGCGACGAATCATTCAAATTATCGCAATTTTACAATCCAAAATATTTTCGATCGGATCGTGCTAAACGATTCGAAACCATTTCGTGTCTATCTTAGATTTAATTGGTTTGGTGTGGTTGATAGCACAGTGTTTTTTCGCAACGTTAATTTAAGCCAGTTTAATTTAGTTTTAGTCTATGGTATAGGATGTTCGAATACAGAATTTCTAAAATATAAGAATGGTGATCAATTACATTTAAGTAATGTCGGTCAAATTAATTTGGATGATTTTGCGGCGAACAACATTGATTCAATCAATTTCGATGGGAGTAAAATTATTAATTTTGCGAAACGTAATTTAGAAAAATTTGCCGATATTACAATGATTCGAATAGTGAATTTCACGTTCGAAAATGAAAACGTGTTAAATGTGAAGCGCCTGTTCCAATATAATGTGAAATTATGGAGTATAAGTTTTATCGACTGTAAGATCCGTTTAATATTGCATGAGGAACTATTTTTTGGAGCACCTCAATTATTGGAAATTATATTGATGAAAGCCAAAATTGATATGATACCAAAAAATCTTTTTCGTGATGTTGCTAAATTGGAAAATGTTGATTTATCTCAAAACGATATAATCGTTCTGGACTCGTTCATATTTATTAATAATCTTAACTTGCATTCGATACAAATTGGAAGTGAAACACTGTCAGATTTTGGGTAAGCTATCCTTTTTTACTCATTTAAATTTGTTACTAAAACTTTTATCGTTAAAGGTCGTTGGTAATACCGAAACGCGAAACTTTACTTAGTGTAATTTACACATCGATCGCCAACTATCATTCGATTGCCGATCTAATTCAAAACCCAAATATATCGTCACTCAGTTTAGTTTCGTGTGACCTGACCAAATTCGACATGGCCGAATTTATTCAAATTAAAAATCGAACTACATCGGTTGACATAATTTTTATTGGAAATTCAACATATAACTCCCCATTTAAAAAATTTCAAGAGGATAATGTTAATTATGATTCTTGTGTTAAGTTCAACTCCAATGAATATGCAAAACTAAATGCCAAGATAATCTTTAATGTGGATCAAATCGTAGTACACAAAGATCAATTTCCGGAATGCAAAAATGAAACCTTAAATGTATACTTGAAGGATTCGAACATTTTAATGAAGTTCACAGATGGATATGTTTCACATTACCGGGGATAGTAGAGGTTTTGATTATTTTACAAACAAGAAATTAATTGAGATGGACATTTTCGTCTTAATACCAATCTGTCACTTATTTGTAATATTAAATATGTAATAACTTTTGTCATCCGTTTTTTTTTCGGTATATGATTTTGCTATTTTCTGTTAAAGGTGTTGTGTGGTGGTTAGCGATGCGTATGCTACATCAAACTCTTCAATTGCTACCTTTTCAGTTCTCTACACTTCTTTCATGATGTAATAAATTAATTAATTGTAAATTTCATGCAAAAACCAATCCAATTTATTACAGCTTACGGCATTAAGAAATTAGCCCGCTAATAAATTTTTTTTTTCAGAAAAAAACATTGCAGATTACAGTTGAATTGTGAGACACTGGAGATGCTGATAAAAAATGACAGAATGCAGAGCAGTTCATTATCATTGTGATTGTTTTATGGTATTAGTAGTTTGGCTACCGGGAAACCGGAACAATTCTGTCATTACTGACATAGCTTTCCTTTCCCTACCCCACAAAAAAATTACTAAGTAGTAGCCGCCACGGTGTCAGTAACCGGGTCAGTCTCAATAATTTAACTAACACCCTGCCTTATCCTTGCAAGTATATGGGTGTACGGTGGGCCCGGGATTCCTTGCATAATGCTTGGCCGTACATTCTAAATCAATCAAGCAATGAAGACTGTATACATTTATGTATTATTTGGTAAAATTGAAACTGCGTGATTGTTTTTTTAAATTTGACATTTACAGAATACACACATATATAATAGATACAATGATACAACACACGAAACACATAAATTTAGGCGCAAAAAATAGTAATTATATTATCGGAAATTATGACAAACATTTTTTCACCAAATTTGACACAAGTTTATTATTTAACACAAAAAGGGAATCGCGATTTGTGTTTTATTGAAGATAAGTTTATCAGTTATCGTTATCATCGAACCGGAAGATATGCTAGGTTCTCTTTTTCTAATTATTGCTCTAGAAATATTTTACAATATTATATAAATGACATCCTGTAGATGAGCAGACAATATGGGAACATAAAAAATCTTGAGGCACATGGTGGTACAGCTATATTGATCAACGATAATTGTGTTATATCATTATATTGCCATCTATAAAACACTAGGGACACTTTCAGAATTATTTTAAGTCTCTTTACCAGCATTGGTCCCTAAATCTTTGGAATCAACACAGGAGTTGAATGCCATGGAAGACCGGGTGTCCGATGTTTTCAGTGTAGCTATTTCAAGCTCTTGTCCTCTCATTCGACCAAAGGGTAAACCACGTCACCATGGTGGTCGAAGGAACTACGAGTAACGCGTTTAAAATGTAAGCAAAGTGACAGGGATTGGGACTCCTATAAGGAAGTTCCCAAAGTGTATAAATATAAACTAAGTAGTGCCAAAAGCAACTCCTGGAGACTCTTTTGTGATAAAATACAGGAGTCCTCTGAAGCACCTAGGCTACGTAAGATACTATCCATTTGTTTGGCCATTCCAAGTTATCTTCAATGACCTGATAGCCTATGAACTACAATGGGTTGTTCCGATTGTCCTCCTATTTTCCAGAAGCTAATAGGACTACTGGCCAGGCCTTGCGGGGAAAATTGTCAACAGGAGAAATTTTTGGTTGGCAGTAAACAGTTTCAAGCCTTTCAAGTCTGCAGATACGGATGGCGTTATTCCTGCCTATAACCAAAAAAACCCTGATTTAACTGTTTCGTGGCTTGAGGTGATTTTCAAAAGTAGCCTTGAACTATGTCTTATTCCAAAAAAATGGACTGAAGTAAAAGTAATTTGTATACCTAAGGCAGGAAAACGCCAAATAGAGGCTTATGGGGCCTACCTCAAAGGCTCAACTTATCCTTCATTGTCTCTTATGTCCTATCGAGAAGTATCTCGAATATAAGAAATCCTCTTTGAAGACATTTTATGTTATAGACAAACCAGAGGCGATCACAGAGGCTGGATTGATTAAATGCCCAATGCATTTAATAACGGTGAATCTAGGTGTGTCTTCCATCCATAAATTTGTATGTAGGGGTATACCGCAAGGTGGTGTATTATCCCCCCTTCTTTGGAATTTGGTCATAAATGAGCTGCTCAAATTTGTTCCAGTAAAGAAGTGCGCATAAGCAATCTTGTGGTACGGTTATATACTAAATGTGTCATTTTTGCTTCGTCCTTTTTTTGTACGGCCATTTCAACCTAACCTAACCTAAACAACAAATGCTATGGCAACAGAATGTAATATTTTATCAAAATCCAAAGGCAGCGCTAACGGCAAAGATTGCCAAAATTAAAATAAAATTTAAATCAAGCACTTAAGAACCCTGATAGAAGCTCCAGATGATAATAAACCAAAATAAGAAAATATTCATCCCAATTCAATTTTTATTTATTAACGCCAACAATTCGTGTCATTAATGTGGAACTTCCCCATCAATCAACTCCATCAAAACATTAGAATCCATCAAGTATACATTTAAGGATTCACTTTTGCATTCCGGAAATTGTTCTGTGTGTAACACAATATTTTCCAAATTAAAAGTTATCTTGGCATTTAGTTCTGCATATTGATTGAAGTTAAACTTAACACAAATGTCAAATTTAACATTATCCTCCCGTAACTTATCAAGTGGAGAATTATATGTTGAATTCCCACTGAAAAGGATGTCAACTACATCCGTTCGTGTTTTAATTTGATTAAATTCGGCCATGTCGAATGTTGTCAAGTCACACGAGATAAAACTGATTGTTGATATATTTGGATTTTCCACTAGATTGGCAATCGAATGATAGTTGGTGATCGGTGTGTAAAGTAAACTGAGTATAGTACCGTGTTTTGGTATTACTAACGACCTTTAAGGACAGAAGTTTTAGTAACAAATTTAAATAAGTATAAAGGATAGCTTACCCAAAATTTGTTAGAGTATTACTTCCAATTCGTATCGTTGCCAACTCTTTATTATTGGTAAAAGTGAATGAATCTAAAACGATGAAATCATTTTGAGATAAATCCACATTTCGCAGTTTGGGTACATCACGAAAAAGATTTTTTGGTATCATATCAATTTTGACCTTCACCAATATAATTTCCCATAAATCGGGTACCCCACAGAACAGTTCGTTATGTAATGTTAAACATTTTGAAAATTATACTGCGTAACTTCACATTATGTTCGAAGAGACGCTTCACATTTAACACGTTTTCATTTTCGAACGTGAAATTTTCCAAATAAAACATTTCAGTTCCGGGCAATTTTTCTAAATTACGTCTCGTAAAATTAATCATTTCGCTTCCCTCAAAACTAATTGTACGGATGTTGTTCCCCGCAAAATTATCGAAATTAATTTTACCGACATCCTTCAAACGTAATTGGTCACCATGAGTATATTTTAGAAATTCAGTATTCGAACATCCTATACCATCGACTGAAACTAAACAGAACTGGCTTAAATTAACGTTGCGCAAAAACACTGTGCTATCGACCATGCCATATGGATCCGATGTAAGATAGACACGAAATGGTTTCTTTTCATTTACCGCGATCCGATCAAAAATATTTTGAATTGTAAAGTTGCCATAATTTGAATGATTTGTCGCATCGTTAAAGCAATTTTTGAACGTGAGAAACACCGTCTTATCATCTTTACTTTGCATGGTAAAGTTGAACGACGTTATTCTACTCCAATGGATTAATGAATCATAGTTGAGGCAAACCAAATCTATTTGCAAAAATGAAGGGGCTGTAATGCTGGTTACTTCCAGGTCAGTATGATTAAATTGTGCTGTGATTTGTTGATCAGACACATGAACCAAATTTATTAGTAGCAAACCAAATGTAAATGTATAATGCATTGTGTGATGCATATCTTTAGACACTAAAGTTGTGGTTTGGGTAAATAATTAGAATTGTTAGCCAGTTATGCTTCAATCACTTTTTAATTTGATGACATCCAATTTAATATTCCTAACCCAAAGTGCAAATTAATCGTTTCAAAATAAACTATTATTTGTGTGCAATGTGCGGTGCCATAAATAGCATTAAACCGATTAGCTTAGGAACATTGTAATTTGTTACATTATGAAAATTGATTTTTAAATCAAAACTAAATCAGCTTTTTAAATGACTGCATTAGTGCATGTAATTGCATTTTTAAAACGTAGCCTGTCATACTGCTAAAAGCAGATGATTAACCGCAAATAATGATGATGTCGTTGACTGACTTACTTATAGAATTCAAAAGTTTGCTAATTGACGAAATTATAAATTTAACCTCACTGGGTCTTTCGTTTTTCTTGTTGAACGTCTAAGATGCACTGCTTACCGTGATTGCTTTTCGACTGCTGATTTCTCCTTTTCGTTTGAGTGGTATCACCCGGACTAATATTTATCTCGTCATTGAGTGATGCTGACCACCCGTCACATCATGGACATCCGGACTATTCTATTGTTCGGCAACTAATGACCTACTATGATTAAAGTTATAGTTGCTTGGTACAGCTAAATTGCTGAGCTGATTAGAATGCCATTTCCACCAAAGACCTTCTTTAGTTACTTCTACAGATAATGCTTTCCCAACATATTTCTTAATAAATGCCGCAACCCCAGTGGTTTCTTTCGTGATTGAATTAATTGAGTTAAACTTATATTTTTATTATTATTATGATCTCTTACAGCTTTAATATATTCCCTTAGCCTTTCTATTGTTTCTTTAGTAATACATGAGTTTACCATGTCTACCTTCACTTATTTGGAGTACGAATCCAAAATTATTAAAAAATATTTGTCTCGAATGGCTCCACAAGTGACCCTGTACCACCGCTCATACAATTCCATATTGACCAGATTCAAATGAGAAACATTGTCCGTCCTCTGTGTACATATCTTAATCCATATCGGATATTGGTAATCGTGACCAAAAATCCGCTTATTTCTTCGGAATTCCTTTCTTTGGTCCAAAAACAATTACCAAAGGCTTATGATCAGCGCATAAAATAGTTTGAATATTTCTTTACCCCAAAATAAATTGTAAATGCCTCCTTGTGAACCATCGCACAGTTATTCTCTGGTTTGGATAACGTACGCAAAGCATAGGCTATTGGTTTCTCCTCTTCATTCGAAAATACATGAACGTTAGTTCGTACAATCAAACATCGAGTGATTCAAGTTTACCCAGCGTTGTCAAATATTCGTATCTGCATGATCGATTATATCAGGAAACCAAATTTCAGCTCGGAACAATTGTATTGTCCGACGAAAGTTACGAATTTACATGGCAAACTCTTTTTGCCAATTATGATAATAAAAAAGGTCGTATATCATCATATCGATGCTCTTTTGAACCTTCACAAGTTTCTACAGTCACTAGGACTTAAGATATTTGGTCAATGTATGCATTTCCAACATTTCAGCATTGCAGGATTGCCAACAACCCTGGAAGTCTCTGGAAAGGACTTTAGTAATAAAAAGATTTTACCAACTGCCATCGTATTATAAAAGAACAAGTTCGGGAAATTTCAAGAATGCAGAGCATTATTTGACAGTTGCAGTGATGCAAATTATATATCATCAAGTATAGCAGACACGCTGAAACTCGATGAATAATTCTGTATCAATATCTGGATTGAACCATTCTAAATCGTCATCAAACGAACCAATCTCCACTACTGTAAAATCAGAACATACTCAGTTCGAATCAATGTTAAATTTCAGTGTTGCTCCAGAGATTTAACAAAAAATTCCATCTTCCAGTTTCGATATAACCCGCTGGAATATTCCATTAAATATAAAACTGGCGGACCCAAATTCCAGTCTCTCACGTCCGACTGACATTTTGATTGGAGGAGAGATATGTTTTGAAATAACTACTAAAAATAAATATCGACTAAAACAAGGGCATCCCTTATTAATCGAAACAGTGCTTGGGTGGATTATATCTGGAAAGTGAATCTAAAATTCAAGCTTGTAACGAACATCAACAGCCGCATGGCGAATGTTGATGGTCATTTTCAGAATTTATTCTTGCAGAGGCTTCTGAGCGGTGATGTTTAGCTGGCTAGGCTCAGGTAAATGGGTCGTGGAATCCAGAAGCATGCAAGAACCTGTTATACACCGCAGGAAAGGATAATGTTATGAGGAAAACAACCAACTGCCTCACTCTACTCACCTTTACACTATGTACCTACCATAAGTCACCACGCTTGCTATATTCAACTTACTTCATTACAGAGGAAAAAAAAAAAAAATATCGAATTACTTATATTAAACAATAGAAATTCAACTTTAATTTGTTTTTAAATGACAAAAAAAAATAATAAAGGCTTCTACCACCCTAAGATAACTAATTACTAAACTACACTAAAATATGTAATAAAAAAAAAAATATTAAGAAAAAAACCAAACTTAACTAACTTAAAAATAATTTATATAAGAATAAGTATAATAAAAAAAAAACACAAAAACTGTACCCACAAGCACGCTTCACCACTGTTGATTGCTGTTCCGTTCTTGTTGATTGATGAGATGATAAAATGATGATAATGATGTAATCATTCACGTGTTTAATTATTATTGATTATTAATATATTAAATTGAAAACCTTATTTATTAATTGTATTTAATTATATATACTATTTAAATGTTTGAAGTTTTTAATTAATAGTTTTGAAGTTGTTTTATTATATTATGTTTGGTTTTTGTTGGTTTTTATGCAATGAAGAGACGAAATTTTTATTGTATTTATTTTAGATGCACGCGCAAAACCCAGCACAATACTGACGACACAAAACTGATACAATTTATATTTTTGTTTATATTTTTTTCCATATATAGATAGTTTTAAATAACTTATAATAATAGGTCTTCTATCATAATAGGACCCAGCACAATACTGACGACACAAAACTGATACAATTTATATTTTTTTTTCATATATAGATAGTTTTAAATAACTTATTTATAATAGGTATTTTAAATCACTTTATACAATTTATTTCTGTTTCTTTATTTACTTATAATAATATTTTTTTTTTAAAACCTTTATAATTTTATAATTAGTATTTCTTGTTTTCTACTCAAAAGTCCTCTATCAACTACCCAGTCTTTTTTTTTCAAAAAAAAACCTCAACTCCGATAAAATAAAAAAAAATTCTGGAGTATATAATGATTTATGTACTTGATCGATCGTACGATCACCACCCACCAACCGCGTTCATTCGCGCCAAAAACTTGTACTTTGTACATAAGAACCGACATATATACATCTGTACATTACATAAACATTGATTATATAACCATTACATTATATTGACAACCCTTGCTTGGGACGGTGAAAAATAAATAAATTAAAATTTAAATAAAAAAAAAATCATCGTCACAAGCTGTTAATCGATTATTACATCTCGAAAAGTAACTCGACTACAACTTAGATTTTAAACTCGAATATAGAGAAATAATAAAAAAATATTATCGCTGTGGCAGGTGATATCAATGTTTACAATCACAAGTGGCTTCCTTATTCTAAATCCATAACACCGGCTGGTGAGGCAGCTGAAATGTTTGCAGCTTTAAACCAACTCACACAACTTGTAGATCAGCGTACGAGGATATCAAATCGGGTTAACGATATGGGTCATTTACTAGATCTATTTTTAACTTATCATGCGGAGAAATACAGTATATCTGTCAGTTCTCCTTTGGGGAACTCTGGCCATCGGTTTATTACAGCAGAATTTCCAATATCGTGGTCGTGTCAAATGAATGTTCCATCTAAACGTCGATTATGGCACTATACAAATTCGGACTGAGAAGGAATGAACAAGTTCTTTCAAGAGTTCAAATGGTACTCATGTTTTGCCTTCGGTAATATTGACAATGCAGCCATTCTGGATTTGACTGTCATTTTCATGGGAATGAAACAGTTCATTCCTTCAAGTCTCTTTAGTTCCACAGTTTATTCCTTCCAGTCTCTCTAAGCCAAATAAAAAAAAATCAGGCAATCCTTGGCCTAATCATGACTGTAGAACAACAACCGCCAATAAAGAAGCTTCTCACCGCAAATATGTTAAGAACACGTCAAATGAAAATTTAGCTATATTTAACGCGGCTAGAAATCTGGCAACGCAAACAGTGTTCCAAGCTAAAAAAAAATATCAAAAAAATGTTCGAGAAGAGTTGCGGCAGGTCTTAAAGCAGGACATTACCAATCGGACCTTTCGGTCCTTTGCCCGCAAAGTAGGGGAATACTTTTTGAGCAGTAGGAAATCATCAATACCACCTCTGAAAGTTGGGACTATAGTTTTTCTACAGCTCAAGAAAAATCTAATCTCTTCGCCCGAAAATTTGCAGCCAACTCTAATTTACCTGATTCTAACTTAATACCTCCCGATTATCTCTCTAGCCAGTTCCCCCAATTGTCCTCAAATATTGCTGTAAATCCCTGTCCAAGCCACTATCATGTCTGTTTCACCGATCTAGGTCTTCTGGCATTTTCCTTTCCATCTGGAAAACTGCTAACATACATCCTGTGCCAAAAATGGGCAGTAAATCGGACTCTTCAAATTATCGCCCAATCGCTATCGTTTCGGTGCTTTCTAAAGTTCTTAAGACCATAATCAACTTCCAGCAGATGAAATATTTGGAAGCTAATCATCTAATTTCAGGTCGTCAGTATGGTTTTCGCGGAGGGCGTTGAGCAGATGATTTAATTAATGTTGTTACTGAACAATGGAACAGAAGCTACCATCAATCTGATGAATTTCAAGTCATTGCACTCGATATCTCAAAAGCATTTTATCGCGTGTGGCACAAGGGTTTGCTATGTAAATTGAGGGCAGTTGGCCTTGACGGTTCGCTAATTTTATGTATTGAGAATTTTCTTCTTGGTCGCAAAATCCAAGTGGTGATGGATGGTGTGACTTCCGATCATCATTTTATAAACGCTGGTGTTCCTCAGGAACCCATCCTTTTTCCAACCCTTTTTCTAATTTTCATCAATGATCTTCTATCAGCAACTCTCAATCCAATATACTCCTATGCGAGATCTCAATTCAATTCTTAAATGGGGTGAAGCCAACAGAGTTGAATTTATTCCAAACAAATTTCAATCTTGTGTTTTTTCTGGCTGAACCGATGGTTATTCATCGTCTTTTCTGACTGGTCAATCCAGCATGGCTACGTCTGACACATTTGAGATTCTCGGTTTAACTATATCAAAGATAATATCTTGGGCTGAACAAATAAACAAAGCAGCGATTGGTGCAGCCAAATGTCTTGGATTTCTACGACGATGTGAGTTTCACTGAGCTGCCAAGGAGCCCGATCACGTATTTTATTTACCGCACCACGCAGTATTTAAAATGTCAAGTTCTACGACCAAAGTGCCTGTAGTATTTGACGCTTCGGTGAAGTCTAACAAATTTATCACTTAATGAAGTCATGATGGTGGGACCGAGTGTTCAGCAAACTTGTTTTGACATAGCGCCAAATAGGTATGTTTTTATTAGTGATATCAACAAAATGTATAGGTAAGTTCTAATCAACCCTGCACAAACGCCACTGCTAAGGATAATGTGGAGAGCTGATAAAACCGAACTCAAAAGAACTTATGAATTTCAAACTGTTACATTCGGAACAGCAGCTGCCAGGACGTTAACCCAACTGGCAGTAGATGAAGCACATAATTATCTGGAAGCAATTGTCATAGCGCAACGTGGTTTCGACGTTGACGACGCTGTTACAGGAACTAATGAATTTTATGTCATAATCAGGTTACAAGATCAAATAATCAAAATGTTAGCAAAAGGGGGATTTGAGGTACATAAATGGTCCTCAAACGATGAACGTATATTAACCAATATCTCTATTCACGGACACCAGTTCCAGCGAGTGTATTAAAGCTCTTGAGCTAGAAGTGACAAAATTATATGACCTACTTGGTTTATTCTTGGTCCAGTAATAGTTTCAGCCAAAATACTCATTCAATAATTATAGAAGGCAAACACCGATTGAGATGAAATCGTGCCTACTGAAACATTTAAATTTTGGGAAGATTTTCGAGTAAAATTTAACATGTCTAAATAACATTAAAATAAGCCGTAAAATCTTATGCGACAATCATAAATCGGTACAGCTCATATGCGCAGCGTTGACCAATCGAATGGAGTACGAACTGATAATTCGTGATATCGACAGATTTTATGTTATTGAACAAATCATTTGGAAATTTATACCTCCACGATCTCCCAACTTTGGAGGGTTATGGGAGAGTACGGTTCAATCTCTGAAAGGTCATCTAAAACATATTACGTCATGTATGACCATAACCCAGATTGAAGGTATCTTGAATTCAAGGCCTCTAACATTATTGTCTGAAGATTCTAATGATCCCAGTCTTTTAAATGAGCTGGCCGCTCATTTTCTGTGTGGTGGATCTATACCTGCACCAGCAGAACTGGTTGATATTCCATTCAATCGATTAACTAGGTGGGAAAAAATCACCGAGGCTGTTCAATGGTTTTGAAAAAGATATTCAATTGAATATTTGCATTCTCTGCAACAGAGAACCAAATGGAAAAACGCGGATCGAGATTTGAAAATAAATGACATTGTTCTTGTGTGTGACGAACGACTTCTCTCAACTCAATGGCGTTTAGAGAAATTGTTTAGATTTGTAAAGGCCAGGATAACCGGGTCCAAGTTGTCAAGATATTATCGAGAGGAAACATTTTTGCGAGATCAATATCTAAGTTGTGTAAACTTCCAATCGATGACTAAAGTTTGTTTTGTGTTGTTTCGAAACATTAAGAATTGTTAAATTGTGATATTCGAGAAATATCGATATTTTTGATGATATTTTTCTTTGAAATATGAATTTATAGTTTTGTATTGAAATTTAAAGATGAATTTTATTGTTTTCATAAAATTAAGAGATATTAAAAAAATGATAATGAGTTTCGAAAGACAGAGCCTTTCAAGAGGCCTATATGTTTAGATGAAAACAAAAATTGTTATGAATTTAATGTTCAACCTGATATTATCTTTAGGAATAAGAAATACGAAACTTAATATTCGACCTAATACTAATTTTATACATATTTCCCTTTATGGACAGTTTTACTTACTGTATTTGTATATTGAAAGAGAAAGAGAGAGGACTTACTCACATAGTAGCATGCTGTGGAAAGGGAAATAAAAAATAATTTTTTTTTTTTTATATATAAGCATTCGAATAAAAACCTTTAACGAAAATAGACACGAGTTTTATTTTACACACAAATTGGCATTCAATATAAGTGCAGAACAATAATCAGCGAAATATAAAAATAGTGGAGCAGTTTGTTCCTCGTGGGAACTATGGTCCTTCGAAGCAACAACATTTTATGTACCTAAAACAACTATAACATTGTCTTCAACGCAGAAAATAAAGATACAATATAAACGTATCACATTTTACAATAGTTCCTAGTGTTACCTGTACCCAGATTTTGTTCGTTTTCTTGTAATTCTCATGCGAACGAATTATTAAACCGGAGCGTATTAATATTGGTGTTTGTGTTCGTGGTATTGTACATGCGCACTGTATTTGCGCAAGTTGTTTACATTTTTTGTTAGTTTTTTTCGGTGCATCTTTTTTGAAATATTCGTGCGCATTTAAAGTTTTAGTTGTGTTAACAAATCGCTTTAAATTTTGTAAAATTTTAATTAATTTGACATTTACCATTTTAAAAAATAAATTTGGTTCATTTGTTTCGATGAGAGTACAAAACGATTTTTTGTTAGAATTATTGTTAAACGTAATATTTTCTAATAATAATGTTGGTTGTGTTTGTGTGAGTGTACATGCGCAGTTTATTACTCATGCTGTTTACTTTTTTTTGTTGAAACTTGATTTTCGGTTTTGATACTTAAAATTGTGAACACTAACCGTTTTGAAACATAAATTGTATTTTCTGTTCGATTTTCGACACATATAATGGTTTAAGCTGTGAAGATTGCCCATAATGTTTTTTGTTAGTTTTAAAAACACGTTTTGAAAATTTCTGAAATGCTTCTTTTTAGATAGCCTCTATAGAAAGTCATCATTTAGGTAAAGGAAAACTGTAAGAATTTGGATTTCATAGACATTGTTAAACAACGAAGTTTTCGGTATATTTTTTCATGCTGCATATGGATACAGGCAATTTGCTTAGATTGGTGTTTTAATGTATAGTTATAGTATTTTTTTTTTTCAAATGAATCGGAAATCATGTGACCGAATAACATAAACCTTTCAACTGTGATAGTTTGATGAATAAAGATATACAATAAGGATGGTAATAAACCAAAATAAGAGAATATTCATTCCAATTCAATTTTTATTTAAGTCAATTAATCATAACTCTAACTATTCACGTAATTGATATGTAACTTTCCCATCATTGAACTTCATTGAAACGTTCGAATCCATCAAGTATACATTTAAGTATTCACTTTTGCATTCCGGAAATTGATCTTTGTTTAATACAACTTTATCCAAATGAAAGGTTATCTTGGCATTTAATTTTGCATACTCATGAGGGTTGAGCTTAACACATAAGTCATAATTAATATTATCCTCCCGTATCTTATCAAATGGAGAGTTATATGTTGAATTCCCACTGAAAAGGATGTCAATTACATCCGTTCGTGTTTTAATTTGATTAAATTCGGCCATGTCGAATGTTGTCAAATCACACGAAATGAAACTGATTGTTGATATATTTGGATTTTCCACTAGATTGGCAATCGAATGATAGTTGGCGATCGACGTGTAAAGTAAACTGAGTATAGTACCGTGTTTTGGTATTACTAACGACCTTTAACAATAAAAATTTAAGTAAGAAATTCAAATATGTAAAAAGGATAGCTTACCCAAAATTTGTTAGAGTATTACTTCCTATTCGTATCGTTTCCAACACTAGATTATTGATAAAAGTAAGCGAATCCAAAACGATGATATCGTTTTGCGATAAATCAACATTTCGCAGTTTGGCTACTTCACGAAAAATATTTTTTGGTATCATATCAATTTTGACCTTCACCAATATAATTTCCGATAAATCGGGTACCCCACAAAACAATTCGTTATGCAATATTAAACGGATTTTGGATTCTATGAAAATTATACTGCGTAACTTCACATTATGTTCGAAGAGACGCTTCACATTTAACACGTTTTCGTTTTCGAACGTGAAATTTTCCAAATAAAACGTTTCAGTTCCGGGCAATTTTTCTAAATTACGTCTCGTAAAATTAATCATTTCGCTTCCCTCAAAACTAATTGTACGGATTTTGTTCCCCGCAAAATTATCGAAATTAATTTTACCGACATCCTTCAAACGCAACTGGTCACCATGAGTATATTTTAGAAATTCAGTATTCGAACATCCTATACCATCGACTGACACTAAACAGAACTGGCTTAAATTAACGTTGCGAAAAAACACTGTGCTATCATCGACCATGCCATATGGATCCGATGTAAGATAGACACGAAATGGTTTCTTTTCATTTACCGCGATCCGATCAAAAATATTTTGAATTGTAAAGTTGCCATAATTTGAATGATTTGTCGCATCGTTAAAGCAATTTTTGAACGTGAGAAACACCGTCTTATCATCTTTACTTTGCATGGTAAAGTTGAACGACGTCATTCCATTCCAATGGATTAATGAATCATAGTTGAGGCAAACCAAAACTATTTGCAAAAATGAAGGGGCTGTAATGCTGGTTACTTCTAGGTCAGTATGATTAAATTGTGCTGTGATTTGTTGATCAGACATATGACCCAAATTTATTAGTAGCAAACCAAAAATAATCGTCAACATTGTGTGATGCATATTTTTAGACACTTTACCAAGTAACTAAAGTTGTGGTTTAAGTAAATTACCAAAATTGTTGGTCAATTATTTTTCAATCACTTTTTAATTTGGTGACATCCAATTTAATATTCTTGACCCAAAATGCAAACTAATCGTTTCAAAATCAACTGTTATTTGTGTGCAATATGCATTGCATTAAATAGCATTAAACCGATTAGCTTAGGAACATAGTAATTTGTTACATTATGAAAATTGATTTTTAAATCAAAATTAAATCAGCTTTTTAAATGACTGCATTAGTGCATGTAATTGCATTTAAAAAATGTGAAATTTCTCATGTTCACATACTATTAATTTTAAAACCAGATATCGTTTATGACAGGGAGGTAAATGTTACTACAAGTATTTTTTAAAATTCCAGGGTTGTTCCATTCTATAAGTACTTAACAACGATATTCAAGATCATCTTTCTAAATACCTCACCATTATTTGTTCTATATATTCAGAACACTTTTACGTGTGCTTGCCGTGTCTTTTCTTCTATGAATCCATTAATTTTTTTGTACAACATAAATGGTTGAAATAGTCGTCGTCTCTAATGAGCCAATCAACTACAATAATGTTAGTTTAAATTTTATTAATGTCTTATTTCAACTTCTGCGCTTCTCTGTGATGGGACTCTTACATGATTTTATATTCGATATAATTCAGAAAAGTTGTACGCGCGAACTTATATATGACAAAGTATGCTATTTTTTTCTGGGTTGCAACTTTGCAAGTTAAAAACATTTTGAAATTAACAATTTACGTTATGATATATGTTTCTACCTCGTCTGAAATAAAAAACCTTTCCTATCTCTTCACTATATCTTCACTATATTGATCCAAATCGTTCGATAGTTTGATTATATCTTATTTCATTTTGTTTTGCTTTGGCTTCCACTCATCCGTGCGTTCAATAAAGGAACTATGAATGAGTATGTTTTATACTATACATCTCCTTATCTTTTAACACTCTTTTATAGATGGCACTATTTAACAATAATTTACAATAGAGAAATAATATAAACTAAGACCAAGCACTTGTGTGAGACCAAGCACTTGTCAAATGTTTCGGTTAACGCCGGTTCTTTCCCATAGCCTTTTTACAATTATCAAACGGTATAGGATAGGAGGATTTTTCATAAATTTATATTTCAATAAATATATTTATTTTACACCTCATTATCATTACGGTTATCAGTAACTACAGTGTGCCACCGTAGACTATAGTAAATTCAATTAGTTTTTGCCTAAAATTTACAATTAATTAAATTGTTTTTTAAAAATATAAAATTATAAAAATTATAATATAAATTAGATTACAAAAAATGATTAAATATTACAAATTAATTGAATCAACCGTTTAATTACTAAAACGTCATTTAATTCCCGTAAATTTAATTTAGTTACACTTTATTTGACACAAAATTTTAAAATTAATACAAATTAGATTTTAAAACAATTGATTAAACATTACAAATTGAATTAACCGTTTTAAGACAAATACCAAATCATGACACTCAGTCACTTATGAACCAAAATTTCTTAAACACAAACACACATTCACAATCTTTTGCAGACTCTTTTTGACATGGAAAATCCTACTTAACCTATGTAAGCCTTAAGTTAAAAGGCCATAGTTATGGGTGTGATACTATTCATAAAGCATATGACTCTTATGTAAATTGAAACGCAGATCATCTTTACACGTCGAAACAATTGAAACTCTTTACAGACCAGGACACCGTTGTCTAGGTATAGATTTGTACAATAGCAGGTATGTTCCCATCTAATTAAACATGCACTTTTGATATGTGAACACAAAGATATTACAAGATGTGACAAAGTGCCAAGATATGACAAAGTGCCTATGAAGATTTTTGGAAATCACTAAATTTTTACATTTCTACAACGAAATCTAGATTGGTTAGAAATGCTCAATTCGGGTTTGAGTAAAATCGCTACACCATACGAGGCAATAGACATAGACGTACAGCTGTTTCCTTTTAGTGGTTGTACGAAATTTTCCCAATTTATTGTCCGGTGAATATGTGAATTAGTTAAATCCAAAACTTCCTACTTAATATAGATGGAGGCAAAACACCTTTGGATGTTCGGGATGGTAATGAAAATTCAACCGAACCGAAAATTCCAAAAGCTGGTTTTAACCTATCGAACGAAATGGTAACATTTTTACCTTTAATCGAAACCACGAAATATTTTCGGAGGCACCTAATTACTTTAAAAGGCCCTTCGTAGGGAAGAGTTAGTCAAACATGAACCTTATCCGATCTTATAAATACAAAATCACAGTTGTCCAGAGATTTTGAAACAAATATGCGATCTTGTTTCGCTAAACGCGTAGGTTTCGGAATCAGATTCTCCATCGCTTTACGCAATTGGTCGATAACTGTGTCGCTAGAAGGCATAGGTGAAGAAGGATTGTTCACGAAAAATTTGCCAGGAACAGTGGCTCAAATTTCTAGTAAAATAATTGGAATTTCAAAAACCAATTAATAGTATTACCTCAGGCCATAAGAGCTTTAAGCTGTCTATGAAAACGCTCAACTATGCCATTGGCTCTAGGATTATAAGCCGTAGTACGTTTCCGACGAGATCCAAGGAATGAATTTAACTCACTAAAAAGTTTGGACTCAAACTGTGATCCTTGATCAGTAGTAATCTGAGAAGGTACACTAGAACGAGATACGTAATTATTAACAAAAGTTTAAGCAATGGTGGCAGCTGTCATGTTAGTCAAGCAGTAAGCTTCAGGCCATCGTGTAAAACGATCAACACAAGTTAATATATATGAACAACCATTGGGTATTGGCAAAGGCCCAACTATGTCCATATGTATATGTTCGAATCGACCTTGGGGAATATCAAATTGCCCATGAGGAGAAATTGTGTGCTGTTGCACTTTGACACGTTGGCATGAAACACAAGAACTACCCCATTATGGGTTACGTCCATAGTTATACTAGGCCAAAAATAGCGAGCCGTAATCTATTTACGAGTAGCTCGGACTCCAGGATGTGCTAAATTACGCAATGTGTCGAAAACTGTTCGACGTAAATTAATTGCGATATATGGGCGATTTTTACCCGTTGCCAGACCTGGCAAAATAAAAAGTTCCAGTTTCCATTTGGAATCTGAGTTACGACCAGAACCAGAAAGCAATGTCAGTAATTCATCATCTGATCGTTGTGCCAAAATGATATAATCATAAGAGATTATTGTCTCAATCTTAGCCGAGTCAATATTAGCAGTTCTAGATAAAGTATCTGCAACAACATTGTCGGAACCACGCACATGCTGAATGTCTGAGGTAAATTGGCTAATATAATCTAAGTGCCGAGATTGCCTATTAAAATAGTAAAAATTGTAAATTTCCGACCTTCCATGAAATGTCTAAAATGCTTAACAGCTTGATATATTGCTAACAGTTCTCTATCGAATGCTAAATATTTTATTTCAAGACTCGTCAATTTCTTTGAGTAAAATTTCTGGCCAATCAAAATTTCTGGCTCTCTTACGACAAATGATCATGAATTGGAACAAGATATTCAGCCAATTTGGGTATAAATCGGTGGTAATAATTAATCATGCCAATATACCTCTGAATATGCTTAATAGAACTAGGAGCAAGAAACTCCCTGATAGCACGAATACGTTCCTCAGAAGGAGTTATTCTATCGGGGGTCATCTTGTGGCTTAAGAAATCACGTGACGACGATCCAAAAACACATTTTTGTGTTTTAATATGTACGTCAAACTCAACCAATCTACGAAACACTTGTTCGAGATGGAGTAAATGCTGCCCTTCCGAATGAGAGGCAATTAAAATATCGTCAATATAGACGTAAACGAAATCAAGTCCATGGACGACTTCGTTAATAAAACGCTGGAATGTTTGTGCGGCATTACGTAAACCCAACGGCATACGCACAAATTCAAAAAGTCCAAACGGTGTTGTAATAGCCGTTTTATAAATGTCTTTTTCAGCGATAGGTATCACATGATAAGGTCTAACAAGATCAAATTTAGGAAAAATTGTGCAACTATTTAAATAATAAGTTAATAATAGTCAAAGAGGCCAGTCTCATTCTTCATCAAGAAACCGGCGATATTATAATCACAACAATACTAATAATAACGCAAGTAAAAACTTTAGCAATACATCAAAATCTATAAATACCGGTAGTGGATCAAATAATGAATGGCGCATAGCCCACTGAAAATACGGTGTACGAGCATATAATTGCACCAATGTCAGCAAACCATGCTCATCCAAATCATTTAAATCAATAAATTTGGACAATAATGCGTCCAATTCAAAAAATGAATAGGATCGGATAGAGCCGAGTCGGCGACAATCAATAATAGTATTCGGATGTCCCGACTTTTTATTAATGATAATTACACTAGATTAACATTTTTGATAGATACTGGGGAGCTGACATTTCAGTGATTCCAGTAAAATTATTTAATATAAATACAAATAGCCATTCTCAGGATCTAACTCTTACAGCAGCCAATGAGTCAACAGTTAGTACCTATGGTACACGGTCAATTAAAGTAAATTTCGGTTTAAAAGGAGTATTCACACATAAACAAAGATTATAGCATCGGCGAATCGACCCATTATTGGTGTTGATTTCTTGGCAAAATTTGACTTACCTGAAAGGTTTTCGCAATAATCCAGATATACACATAATCACAAACAACAGATTGAACATTTTCACAAAATATACATTTTTCCCCCAGTCCAATTGGCATTTATGAACCATTCGATTCGGATCGACTCGCAGAACGAAACCGAGCCAGCGTACTAACTGTTCTTTAATTTCATGAACGAGATCAGGAATTTTCATTAAATTCCTGATCTCGTGATTGAATAAAATTCGGTAAATGTCTTCATTGTCGCGTTTGGCGCCATAAATCAAGCGCATGATTCTTCTCTTAAACAACAAATTAATGCCAACAAATTGTACAACTTCAATTTGTTGGCTTTTGCAAGGTGCATTTTGACTTAAGCAACAGGAGTAAGGTATACACAGGCACGATTACCATGGACATGATGTGCTTTATTCCTTGACACACAGTTATCATGAGTGACAAGGGATCCGAGGTACCGGAAACTTGTCACTCCTTCAAATGAGTGGTAACCACTACTAAAGTCCATTGCGCTTTGGTCTTTAAGACCAACGGAAGCTGAAAATTGTATAACTGGACCCAGTAGTTTTCTAACACCGGTGCTTTTTAATCCAACCCCAAAGATATAATTCCAATAATTCTTTACAGCTTGTTATCAACTTTGAAACAAAATTGTGACAGCATTTATGTTATTTTACAGAAAAGCACATATTCTCCCCAAATATGGGGATTCTCCCAAATATTATGTAAGACATTTTGCATTTTGCAAAAGTTTTCGCATTTTGAGTGATGTCCTTTTTTTCCACATGGAAATTGGTTCAACACCCGCAAGATTACTACCAATATCAGCTTTGACCAGATGAGTATTGCAAGGATCCATGAGTTCAACATAATAGGCATCAACAAAACATTTTAAACTTGTATTTATGTACTATACTTGGATAATGGTACACAACCGCCCGTATCCTTCATATGATTTACATGTCAGCTGTAATAGCTTGATGAACACAGATAAATATTATACGGTACTTGTAAACTACTCAGATGATAATAAGTCAAACATCGAGAATATTCATCTCAATAAATTTTTTATTTAAGCAAAATAATCAAAATCCCAACTATCCTCGTTGATTTATAACATTTCCTTCTTTGAACTTCATTAAAACGTTCGAATCCTTTAAATATAAATTGAAGGAGTTTCTTTTGCATTCCGAAAATTGATCTTTGTTTAACAAAATTTTATCCAAATGAAAGGTTATCTTGGCATTTAATTTTGCATACTCATGAGGGTTGAGCTTAACACATAAGTCATAATTAATATTATCCTCTCGTAACTTATCAAGTGGAGAGTTATATGTTGAATTCCCAATGAAAAGGATGTCAACTACATCCGTTCGTTTTTTAATTTGATTAAATTCGGCCATGTCGAATGTTGTCAAATCACACGAGAAAAAACTGAGTGTCGATATATTTGGATTTTGAATTAGATCGGCAATCGAATGGTAGTTGGCGATCGGCGTGTAAAGTATACTGAGTATAGTATCGTTTTTCGGTATCACTAACGACCTTTAAGGATAAAAGTTTTTTTAAGAAATTTAAATGAGTAAAAAGGATAGCTTACCCAAAATCTGACAGTGTTTCACCTCCAATTCGTATCGAATGCAAGTTAAGATTATTGATAAATATGAACGAGTCCAGAACGATGAAATCGTTTTGAGATAAATCAACATTTCGCAGTTCGGCTACATCACGAAAAAGATTTTTTGGTATCATATCAATTTTGACCTTCATCAATATAATTTTCGATAAATGAGATGCCCCACAAAATAGTTCCCCATGCAATATTAAACGGATTTGTGATTCTATGAAAATTACACTGTGTAACTTCACATTATTTTCGAACAGACGCTCCACATTTAACACGTTTTCATTTTCGAATGTAAAATTATAAAATCGAATCATTGTAATATCGAGCAATTTTTCTAAATTACTTTTCGTAAAATTTATAATTCTACTACCCACGAAATTGATTGAATCGGTGGTGCCTCCCGCATAATCATCGAAATTAATTTGATCTACATCGTGCAAATCTAATTGATCACCAGAAGGATATTCATAAAATTCTGTTTTAACGAATACAATACCTTTGACTTGCTTTATTAAGAACTGGCTTAAATTGACGTTGCGAAAAAACACTGTGCCATCGACCACGCCATATGGGAGAAAGCTAAGATCGACCGCAAATAATTTTGGTTTATTAAACGTGAACTGATCGAAAATATTTTGTATTGTAAAATTGCGATAGTTTGAATGATTTGTAGCATCATTAAAACAGTTTTCGAACCTAATATCCAAACGTAACAGATTGTTTGATTGTATGATAGTGTTGCACGACGGTATTTCATTCCAATGGATTAATGAATCATAGTTTAGGCAAACCAAATCTATTCCAATAAGTTTATCGGAACTTGGATTTGGAATGCAGGTTACTTCAAGATCAGTATGATTAAATTGTTTAGAGATTTCTTTAAATTTTTGATCAGACAAATTGACGAAATTTATCAGTAGCAAACCAAAAATAAATGTATATTGCATTGTGTAATGCTAAGCTATAGACACTTTACTAAGTACTTCATTTGGTGTTGTGGTTGAAGTATATCATAAAGGTAATTGGTCGTGTAATGCTTCAATTATTTTGTCATATGATAAAAACCATTCTATTGTCATGTTCTCAACCTTAAGTGTCAATTAGTCATTCCAAAAAAAGATTATAATGCGTGTGCGAGCCAAATTTAATTGCAAAGTAATTGGTTACATTCTGAAAATGTAAATTTACGTGTCATTTGAAAAAAAAACTATGAGCCAATGAGTGGGGCCTGCTGTTGTTTCATTGGAATTGTGTAACTTAGTTTTCACTGGTCTACGAATGGAGAGGACGTGAGAGTTACACTTCAAACTTTATTGTCAAAAAGATCAACAAAAGGAAATCTGAATAGCAAAAGAAATTAACGGAAAACGTCTCGCTTCCATTTCAATTTTGGTTTGTTTATCACCAAAACCGTATATTTAGAAATTATATCGGATTTGACCACAGATGCATTTATTAGAGCGTTGAAATATTCATAGCAACCAGACGAGTTCTACAAATTTTTAATAATGGATCAAACTTTGTAGGTGCCAATTCACTACTAATCTTAAACAAAAGAATAATCGCCCAACAACATGATCCTGAAATTATCAACTACTGCAACAAAATCGGATTGATTGGCTTTTTCAACCACCAGCTACATTGCATTTAGGAACATAATTGTTTTTAAAAAGAACATTCGGTGATCTCTCACAGACACTCGAAGAAATAAGGTGGACCATTAAACAAATTGAAGCTATTGAACATTCGGTGATCTCTCACAGACACTCGAAGAAATAAGGTGGACCATTAAACAAATTGAAGCTATTTTAAATTCGCGAGCTTTATCACCAATAACATCCTGAACATCGCCATGCTGATCATCCCCTTAAACCGTGATATTGTTGTTGTTGAAATATTGAGTTGACCTCCCTAATCATTATTTATGGCATTATTTTGCGATAAAGCGATACTTAATTGGCCAATTTGTCAAAAGGAAAGAGACCGCATGCTCTGAAAGCCTTTTGAATAGTTCCATACAAATTTACTATTTTTGACAACATGAATAAAAGTGAAGCCATTTTTTCATTGGTCAGTGACTCCATATAGGATTATTTTTTCGCCAATTTGAGCCTAAACTATTCCAGCATGACCTGGAGAGTAGATTTAGAACTATTATACATCTGTGATGCTGTAATTTTATTAATTTTGCCATTTTTAATATTGTATTATATTATTATATTATTATATTATTATTATAATATTATATTATTACATTATTATATTATTATATTATTATTATATTATTATATTATTATATTATTATATTATTATATTATTATATTATTATATTATTATATTATTATATTATTATATTATTATATTATTATATTATTATATTATTATATTATTATATTATTATATTATTATATTATTATATTATTATATTATTATATTATTATATTATTATATTATTATATTATTATATTATTATATTATTATATTATTATATTATTATATTATTATATTATTATATTATTATATTATTATATTATTATATTATTATATTATTATATTATTATATTATTATATTATTATATTATTATATTATTATATTATTATATTATTATATTATTATATTATTATATTATTATATTATTATATTATTATATTATTATATTATTATATTATTATATTATTATATTATTATATTATTATATTATTATATTATTATATTATTATATTATTATATTATTATATTATTATATTATTATATTATTATATTATTATATTATTATATTATTATATTATTATATTATTATATTATTATATTATTATATTATTATATTATTATATTATTATATTATTATATTATTATATTATTATATTATTATATTATTATATTATTATATTATTATATTATTATATTATTATATTATTATATTATTATATTATTATATTATTATATTATTATATTATTATATTATTATATTATTATATTATTATATTATTATATTATTATATTATTATATTATTATATTATTATATTATTATATTATTATATTATTATATTATTATATTATTATATTATTATATTATTATATTATTATATTATTATATTATTATATTATTATATTATTATATTATTATATTATTATATTATTATATTATTATATTATTATATTATTATATTATTATATTATTATATTATTATATTATTATATTATTTATTATTATATTATTATATTATTATATTATTATATTATTATATTATTATATTATTATATTATTATATTATTATATTATTATATTATTATATTATTATATTATTATATTATTATATTATTATATTATTATATTATTATATTATTATATTATTATATTATTATATTATTATATTATTATATTATTATATTATTATATTATTATATTATTATATTATTATATTATTATATTATTATATTATTATATTATTATATTATTATATTATTATATTATTATATTATTATATTATTATATTATTATATTATTATATTATTATATTATTATATTATTATATTATTATATTATTATATTATTATATTATTATATTATTATATTATTATATTATTATATTATTATATTATTATATTATTATATTATTATATTATTATATTATTATATTATTATATTATTATATTATTATATTATTATATTATTATATTATTATATTATTATATTATTATATTATTATATTATTATATTATTATATTATTATATTATTATATTATTATATTATTATATTATTATATTATTATATTATTATATTATTATATTATTATATTATTATATTATTATATTATTATATTATTATATTATTATATTATTATATTATTATATTATTATATTATTATATTATTATATTATTATATTATTATATTATTATATTATTATATTATTATATTATTATATTATTATATTATTATATTATTATATTATTATATTATTATATTATTATATTATTATATTATTATATTATTATATTATTATATTATTATATTATTATATTATTATATTATTATATTATTATATTATTATATTATTATATTATTATATTATTATATTATTATATTATTATATTATTATATTATTATATTATATTATTATATTATTATATTATTATATTATTATATTATTATATTATTATATTATTATATTATTATATTATTATATTATTATATTATTATATTATTATATTATTATATTATTATATTATTATATTATTATATTATTATATTATTATATTATTATATTATTATATTATTATATTATTATATTATTATATTATTATATTATTATATTATTATATTATTATATTATTATATTATTATATTATTATATTATTATATTATTATATTATTATATTATTATATTATTATATTATTATATTATTATATTATATATTATTTATTATATTATTATATTATTATATTATTATATTATTATATTATTATATTATTATATTATTATATTATTAATTATTATATTATTATATTATTATATTATTATATTATTATATTATTATATTATTATATTATTATATTATTATATTATTATATTATTATATTATTATATTATTATATTATTATATTATTATATTATTATATTATTATATTATTATATTATTATATTATTATATTATTATATTATTATATTATTATATTATTATATTATATTATTATTATATTATTATATTATTATATTATTATATTATTATATTATTATATTATTATATTATTATATTATATTATATTATTATATTATTATATTATTATATTATTTATATTATATTATATATTATTATATTATTATATTATTATATTATTATATTATTATATTATTATATTATTATATTATTATATTATTATATTATTATATTATTATATATTATATTATATTATTATATTATTATATTATTATATTATTATATTATTATATTATTATATTATTATATTATTATATTATTATATTATTATATTATTATATTATTATATTATTATATTATTATATTATTATATTATTATATTATTATATTATTATATTATTATATTATTATATTATTATATTATTATATTATTATATTATTATATTATTATATTATTATATTATTATATTATTATTATATTATTACTGATAAGAAATTGCAGAATGCAGAGCAGTTGATTATAAATGGGTTTGTTCTGAGCAAATAGTTATTTAAATATTGGCTAACGGGGAACCGGACCAATACTGTCATTACTGCCATACCTTATTGCGTTTTCCAATTTTACTCGCTTAGTCCAAAAAACGTTATATACACCCTACTTTATGGTGTTACATCTTATGAAAATAATACATCACCTAAAATGACTTGTATATCTTCGATGTATACTTAAAATTAGTTTTTTTAATTAATATTCCACACCAGTAATCATTAATTTTAATTGTATCCCGTAAATAACCATATACACACACACAGAGAACCACCAACTGGTCATCAATAATTAAAAAAAATACTGTTAGGAAATTTATTCAACAGAACACACAAGGCGAATTAAATGGTATCGACCGAAAGGAATATCGATGATTAAGCAGTTCTAATCGTTTCATATCGCATCATGTCGTATATATAAGCTAGGTATATCACCATTCTGTTTCCACCAGAAGGTTGATTTCTGTTAAATCGGAATGTGTAACATTTGTGTGAATTTTTCTTTTGATATGAAAAATGGCAAAATGAATAGTAATTTTCATTCAATTTGATATTATGAAATCAACAAACTGGCCTATAATTTTTATGTCTTATGTACAAAACACTATGCTATATACTCATAGCATACAATTATGAATTACGTGCGCGGGTGCAAAATAAATTTGTAAACGTAACGTTTCAAAACGATTTCTCATCTGATTATTTGTGTATATAGAACAAATTGAAGCATTATGTTGTACGTTACGTTTGCGAATCAATCATTTATTGTGTACAATGAAAAAAGAAAGAAATTATATTTTCAATAAATAATTTTATTTTACTTACATAAAAAACGTTTTTTCGAGCTTTCATGGCTGCAAAATTGTTGATAATATCATCCAGTTTCAATTTTCTTACTACATATATCACGTCCGATGGAAAGGGTAGCTAAACCATCAAGGCGATCTTGGAGCATTGTAGAACACAAATAAGTTTTTATTAATTTAAGCTTAGAAAAGCTTCTCTCTGCATTCGCTACAGTATCAATATTTAAATCAATATCTAAATCAATTGTAATTATTTTAGCCTCCTCCAAAATATAAGCAAATTTTGAATCTATTCTCAATCTTTGAAGAAAACCATACCCTTTGATAACAATGTTACTGCTTAGCTCAGGTTTTAACTAACTTCCTGAAATGCTTTGCTAGTTACATTTATTTAGGGTATGTGCACTGCAAGGGACAAAAAAAGCCCGTGGGTTTAAATTAGGAATTTTATTTTGACACCACTATGTCGTCCGCGCATATTGTAGTCATTATCAAAACTTTGACCTCTCATATCGACCACTGACAAGTTATGTGACTCTAATACTACTATAATCTTAACTGTAATGCCAGGCCACTTAGACAGACCACTCGGATAATTAATGACATTGGCTTAGTATGGGAAACATTGGGAGTACAATCAGCGATTATTAAATAATATTTTTTCAATTTTGTTAATTTTGTAATTTTTTCGTTGACTGTAGAATTTAATAATGCAATCATTTCATTTAGAATTCTTTTGCCCCAGTATTGTATGTGTAATTCTTTATTTTTTATTTGGCGTTATTTGACATATTCATATAATTTATACCGAAAGTTCCTCTCAAACCAAGGATCTGTGGCCCGTGTAACTTAATTATCTTAAATAATCTCTCCAATACATTTGTACAACGTATTGTATTTTCAGTCATGAGTTTTTTATTTTCTGACCAAGTCATTCCATGTTGAGATACGTTTTAAGTGCTCAAATGTTTTAGTTGAATCTTTTCACCGTTAGGAAGTGTTCCATAATACTAGTTTGTAGAATAAAACTTTCAACTTCTTCCTTCCTCTTCTTGAACAGTCAATGAAAAATTAAAAACTTATTTGCTCTACTCTACGTCTGACAAGTAAATCAATATTTGCGCTAATATTTTGAGGCCAATTCTCAATATCGGACCAATAGTCTTGGGTACTTGGAACATTATCTAAAGATTTATCTTCGGAATTCACCGTTTCAGAAATTATTATTATTATTATTATTTTCTTTATTTCTATTCAAACATATAATACTTGTTAATAAATTATACAAAAAAAAATAAAATTAAGAAATAAAGTAAAGCTCCGTTAGATAAATTTCTGTAGTGGAGCACTTTGAAATCAATTGTCAAATTTATTTAAGTTTTAACCTGTTTACTTATATTCTACCTTATCTAATTATACCTTATAATTTATTTTAAGCTCAATAACAATAAACACTTATAATTAATTAATATATAAACAACTTGAATTTGTGTAACTAGAAAAACTGCTCAATGTTTTCTAGGCTTAAAAGCCAAACCCGAATTTCCCGTGCAAATTTATGCTTTTGTTCAACATTGATTATCTTTAGTTTATTAGGCACCATGTGAAAAAAATAGGGTGCCTTATACAGATAATACCTTCTAAATTTCCCGCTACTACAGCGAATACCTGCAAAACTATTTGGATTTCTCATATTGTATGTGTGTGTAGTGCGACTGTGGAAACTATTACTACGAACCAAAAACATGTTCAGGACCTTATAGATATAGAGATATCGCAATGGTAACAAATTCAGTTCTATAAACAAGGGAATTGTTGGTGTCATACGAGGGCGTTTGTAAATTAATTGAATAATTCGTTTTTGGGCAATGCACAAATCTTTAATATTACTAAAGTAAATACCACCCCAACTGGATATTCCGTACATTAATATCGATTCAACCAGGGCATGATAGAGTTGTCTAAGGGTAGTAATTGGGCAAAGTTTCCGAAGGCTGTAGAACTTATACACAGCAAAAATAACGTTTTGGTGTTAATAAGGTGATATTTCCACCTTTTGGATGGTTTCATTTATTTTGACGGTTACTGATGGTTCCATTTATTTTAACAACCGGATGTAACTCATAGACCAATTGAAAATATACCCTCTGATACCAATATCGGATAGTTTTGATAAAAGTATTCCATGATCGACTGCGTCGAAAGCTTTAGATGTATCTAAGAATAGAGCTGAGGGTTTTTGGAAATTATTTGTAGTTGTATATATCTGACTCAGAAAGTGCAATAGAGCTTCTTCAGTAGATTTACCAGCAGTGAAACCATATTGATGAACATATAATTAATTTTTTCGAGAAAACTCAGTAATCTACGTTTTACTAGTTTCTCGAAAACTTTGGATATGGTGCTCAAGAGAGAAATTGGTCTATAGTTGTTTAAATGCAATTCATCTTCCTTTTTGAAAATCGGAATCACAACTGGCATTTTCAAAATATTTGGAAATACACCACTGTCTAAGCTCAGATTGTATAAAAATTTCAAAATATCTACTAAGAACCAAGCGCAGTTTTTAACCGTTAAATTATCAATTCCATCAAATCCTGCAGATCTCTTGTTTTTTAAATGTTTAATCTCATACAGAATTTCCTGAGCACCAAGAATAAATTTATTATACTCAGTAATATCGGTATAGTTATGTTACGGAAGTTGGAAGTTAGAGTTTCAGATACATGTACAAAAAAATTGTTAAATTCATTGGAAATCGATTGGGAAGACGTAAGGATATATCCAGTCTGAAAATAATAAATTTGATTTACGGGTTTATTATTTGAGTTTCGCTCTAACACGTCGTCGATTAATTTCCATGTAGCTTTAGTATTTTTCTTTACAGAATCAAATTTACTTCTATAGAATAGGGTTTTGGTAGAATTGACATCCGATTTTACCTGCTTGGAAAGGCGATTAATATATTTTTCTAATTTTTATATTGTTAGGATAACGTCTTAATTTTTTGAAATACTTTTTTAATTTGTTCATTTTTCGTAGGACTTTGAAGTTCATCCATGGTTTCAATTTATTCAACTTTGCACTTCTAGATTTAGATCTTGATAACTCCATGTAATTCATGAGTATATCTATAAAATGGTCGAAAGCAATATTATAATTAGTTTGACTGTACAGATTTCCAATTCTCAAGTTTCAGTAGATTACTTAGCTTGCCATTATTTATATGCGATAAAGTTGGAATATTATACATAACTGCCAATCTAATCGAAGATGTAGTAATATTGATTTCAATTAAATTGTGATCGGAAAAGTGAATGGGGAGATTGCTGACAGTGATATCTTTGATGCGATCACTTTTGACAAAAACGTGATCGAGATAGGTTTGCATTCTTGTAGGCTCATTCAAAAAACTAGAAAAACCGTATGAAGCAAGCATTGTCTGATAGTTGAATGATTCATTAATGTCTAAAATGTTGATGTTAAGATCCCCTAAAATAACGATGTCCGGTTTTTTAATCGTGCCTAAAAATATCTCCAACTCATCACAGAAATTATCAATTGTACCGTTGCAGCAACGATACATACAAATATAAGTCCAATTTGGTTTGCTAGTGGAATATCTAAAATTAAAACAACAGCTGACGTCCAGTTGCACAACACCAACACCACCAGAACGGTAATTATCGTTGCAACATGCAATAAAATTATAACCCGGTAAGTTAAACTCCGCACATTCATATGAGTAAAACCAAATTTCTGATACAAAAATTAGGTCAGGAATAGTTTCGAGACTCGCTACAAATAGGCTAAGCATATCAAAATTTGCTCTTTAACTTCGAATGTTTTGATGCAATATACTGAAATTACTGTTCATTCTATCACTCATAAAAAATATTGGTAAAACATATTAAAATGAACAAACACTTATAATCGAAAACAACTTAAGTTGTTTAATATTCAGCGCAAAATAATTCATTACTACCGGTTTATGAGTGAAATAAAAAACGAAAATTGAAAATGTCAAATCTATGTAAACAAACGCGACATGCATTAAAGAAGTCAACACAGTGCAAAATAAATTTAAAATTGTAAGTAAATATTGAGCTTAAAAAGGTAAAAAAATGTTTATTCTTAGTAAATTATATTGTTTTAGAATCCTATTTGTATTGACCGCTACTGGAGCTGCTTCCAATTGGCTGATGACGACGTTGCAGACGAAAAATATCATTAAATGAATGTATACTATGAGCATCCAAATCTGCCGATTTCCTTAAGTAGATTTGGCTATTTTTACACCACAAATATTTGAAGTTATATATTGTTTTTATTTATTTAGCCTCACGATATAATTGCGACTGAAAAGCTGTTAATCGGTGCATGATAAAAATACGCTGCTCAGGATGATGTTGCGACAGAAACACATCCAAATCCTTAGTGCTAAGTGACTTCCTTTTTCTCATGTGAAATAATATGTTATTTTTGATATCAGTGGTAATAAACTTAACAATTAATAAATCTTGCATAACTGATTTCGATTTCGATTTATTATCACTTAAAGATGTTCCGCTCGGATTTTTTGGAATCTCATTAATGGACAATATGTCATCATAAGTAATTTCCACACCTATTTTTTTTATTGCGTTGATAACTACATCTCGGGTATCGTCTTGTTTACTGGGTAGACCGATAATAGTTATGCTGCTAGAATTTAAGTGCTGGTTAGGTTGATCATTCACAGCTTCCAATAAATTAAATTTTGATGAGAGTTTAGACAGCTCGTTCTCAAGCATGTTAACCCTGGATACTACTACTTCATTTTAAGATGCAAGCGATGATACCATAGCTTTCATATCTTTAAGAGCCGTAAGCTTTTTTTTCATCCGTATCAGTAGAGCCATTACGTCAGATAAACTGGGTAAATTAGGTAAATTACGTGTTGTGTGGGAATTATCATTATTAATATTATTATTAATATAATTTTCGGGTAAGAGGTTACAATCAGTAACGTTTTCATCGTTTGGTAGCCGGTGTAGAGATAAACAGACATCCGAACAGAACCAAGTCTCGTTTTGTGCCAGTCTTGTAATGTTTTGACCAAGAATATTTTTGCATTTCGCATGAAACGCATTTAAGCACTTGTCACAACGAAAATAACCTTGTGCTTCTGTAATATCCCTTGCACACTGTAAACACTGGATGACATTGACGTTTTTTGCTCGATTTTGTTGAGTGACGTACGGCATCTTACCTCTTTTCTTTTCTCTTTTATCTTTTTCCACAGTAATTACAACACTAACTTTATATATTAAATTAAAAACTCAAACTATTATTAGTTTATTATTTAATGCGCAAATTCAATATAATTTATGAGTTATTACTTAATAATGTTAAAATATAATTATTTAATTTTATTAAAAAAAGTCAAAGTTAGTCAAAGTTTGACAATCGAATACTCAATCAGATGAACTTATCAGATCTGAGCCTATGTGCAGGTAGACTCTGTCTCAATATGGTGGAGCTCATTTTCCGATTCTAAATCGTAACTTTGACGATCAACATTTAAAGATATAAAAAAACAAGAAATCTTTTGATATTTTTCCTATTTCTTTTTCCTGCTCTGCGTTCCTTTTGCTAATTTTATATTCTACTACTATTTTATATAAACTACTAATCACTACTTACTATGAAAACTGTCATTTACAACATTTTTTACTTTTTAAAAATAATATATGAATAACTTTAGCTCTAACTACACTACGTCGTCACTAGTTTAGTTTTTATTTTTCCAAATAACAAACAAAAACTATTTTTTCTTAAATATTTTTAAATGCACAGCCTACTATGTGATAAATATGAACTTCTTTTAAATAACGAACAAAAAAGACAAAATTGTTTTTTTTTTCATTTTTTATTTTCTTTTATTTTTTTTTATTACGTATAATATCTTGTGATGATTGATTTAATTTTTTTTATATAGGGTGCCCCAATTTCCCAGTCGGACGAAACCAATATAGACTCGCCTTTCAGAGATTGCAACAACATCTGTTTAGGATCGACCAGCAGAATGTGACCGAGCCAGTGTTTTTGCTGACTTTTTATTTCATGAACTAAATCAGGAATTTTCATAGATAACACAGTGATCTACGGGATCACACGCAATTATATCGCATTCCACATAATTACCTTGAATGTCAGGGATCCGTGATATTGGAAACCCATCATTATTTTTTAATGTATTATTTTACAGAAAATTATACAAATATTTGTTGCATAAACCAGAAACAAGAACAATTATAGTGCATCTTGCCAAGGACAAGCCGTTTATACATAAGTGTATATCTGTTTTGCAGATACAGACTTGTAAATACATGTACAAAACTAAGCTTTGACAAAGTGGTCTAAATGTTAAATTTTTACTGTAATATGCTTACCATTCAATTCAACAAATATTATCCTTTTATAATTTGCATGAATGTATCGTCCTTTTGTTGTATATGTTTGTTGTCTGGGTTATCATTCAAAATTCAATAATAAAACTATCAGAACAAAATAAGCTGACTAAAAAGCCCATATAAGCAAAAAAAAGTAAAAATTAATAAAAATTAAATTGAAAGCTCACAATACATCTCTATTCGTATAATAAAAAGGATTCAAAATGCAGATGTGTTTAGAATAAATCTGTAAAGCTTAAATTGAATTTTATTTTTGGAAAATTTTCGAATACCCACATACACACACATACACATATCCGAAACGAATATAAACAAAAAAAAGGTTTCCAGATGGCTCTCTCTTTATATTGATAAAGTCGTTTGGTGTGTATAGTAAAAAAATAGCTCAACTGTACATGTCGGTTGGGTGGTGGTTTGTTATATACGAAATATTTTTGCATGATTTGTATAAAAATCAAACCAACCAAAAATTTTGAAACATGACAAAAATAACTTTATCATTTCCCTTTAATCATTGGCAAAACGTAAAAATGTTTTGTTGTTTTTTGTAACGTTACAGCCCGTACCCACCAAACCCCTTGTTTGATGTTTTATTTATGTATAAATATGTTTTGGTGACATGCGTTCGCTATTTGTGTGAGATGTTGATTGTTTTTACATTAAGGCCAACTTTTTTTTGTATATTAAAAAACGTGCCACCATAAATTACGTACGTATACAGTTATCCTCATTCTTTCATTCTTTACGGACACGATGCGGATGTATGGATTGGTTTTTCTTGTTTTCTCAGTATCTTACAAGGGAACTTTTAACCTGGCGCCCTCGGTTTGTTATAGTCATAGCATCGATAACTGTCTTAAGTTAACCAAATTAACAAAATGTAGCATTTAAAATTAAATATCATATGTTATAAAAATATAATAATATAATAATATAATAATATAATAATATAATAATATAATAATATAATAATATAATAATATAATAATATAATAATATAATAATATAATAATATAATAATATAATAATATAATAATATAATAATATAATAATATAATAATATAATAATATAATAATATAATAATATAATAATATAATAATATAATAATATAATAATATAATAATATAATAATATAATAATATAATAATATAATAATATAATAATATAATAATATAATAATATAATAATATAATAATATAATAATATAATAATATAATAATATAATAATATAATAATATAATAATATAATAATATAATAATATAATAATATAATAATATAATAATATAATAATATAATAATATAATAATATAATAATATAATAATATAATAATATAATAATATAATAATATAATAATATAATAATATAATAATATAATAATATAATAATATAATAATATAATAATATAATAATATAATAATATAATAATATAATAATATAATAATATAATAATATAATAATATAATAATATAATAATATAATAATATAATAATATAATAATATAATAATATAATAATATAATAATATAATAATATAATAATATAATAATATAATAATATAATAATATAATAATATAATAATATAATAATATAATAATATAATAATATAATAATATAATAATATAATAATATAATAATATAATAATATAATAATATAATAATATAATAATATAATAATATAATAATATAATAATATAATAATATAATAATATAATAATATAATAATATAATAATATAATAATATAATAATATAATAATATAATAATATAATAATATAATAATATAATAATATAATAATATAATAATATAATAATATAATAATATAATAATATAATAATATAATAATATAATAATATAATAATATAATAATATAATAATATAATAATATAATAATATAATAATATAATAATATAATAATATAATAATATAATAATATAATAATATAATAATATAATAATATAATAATATAATAATATAATAATATAATAATATAATAATATAATAATATAATAATATAATAATATAATAATATAATAATATAATAATATAATAATATAATAATATAATAATATAATAATATAATAATATAATAATATAATAATATAATAATATAATAATATAATAATATAATAATATAATAATATAATAATATAATAATATAATAATATAATAATATAATAATATAATAATATAATAATATAATAATATAATAATATAATAATATAATAATATAATAATATAATAATATAATAATATAATAATATAATAATATAATAATATAATAATATAATAATATAATAATATAATAATATAATAATATAATAATATAATAATATAATAATATAATAATATAATAATATAATAATATAATAATATAATAATATAATAATATAATAATATAATAATATAATAATATAATAATATAATAATATAATAATATAATAATATAATAATATAATAATATAATAATATAATAATATAATAATATAATAATATAATAATATAATAATATAATAATATAATAATATAATAATATAATAATATAATAATATAATAATATAATAATATAATAATATAATAATATAATAATATAATAATATAATAATATAATAATATAATAATATAATAATATAATAATATAATAATATAATAATATAATAATATAATAATATAATAATATAATAATATAATAATATAATAATATAATAATATAATAATATAATAATATAATAATATAATAATATAATAATATAATAATATAATAATATAATAATATAATAATATAATAATATAATAATATAATAATATAATAATATAATAATATAATAATATAATAATATAATAATATAATAATATAATAATATAATAATATAATAATATAATAATATAATAATATAATAATATAATAATATAATAATATAATAATATAATAATATAATAATATAATAATATAATAATATAATAATATAATAATATAATAATATAATAATATAATAATATAATAATATAATAATATAATAATATAATAATATAATAATATAATAATATAATAATATAATAATATAATAATATAATAATATAATAATATAATAATATAATAATATAATAATATAATAATATAATAATATAATAATATAATAATATAATAATATAATAATATAATAATATAATAATATAATAATATAATAATATAATAATATAATAATATAATAATATAATAATATAATAATATAATAATATAATAATATAATAATATAATAATATAATAATATAATAATATAATAATATAATAATATAATAATATAATAATATAATAATATAATAATATAATAATATAATAATATAATAATATAATAATATAATAATATAATAATATAATAATATAATAATATAATAATATAATAATATAATAATATAATAATATAATAATATAATAATATAATAATATAATAATATAATAATATAATAATATAATAATATAATAATATAATAATATAATAATATAATAATATAATAATATAATAATATAATAATATAATAATATAATAATATAATAATATAATAATATAATAATATAATAATATAATAATATAATAATATAATAATATAATAATATAATAATATAATAATATAATAATATAATAATATAATAATATAATAATATAATAATATAATAATATAATAATATAATAATATAATAATATAATAATATAATAATATAATAATATAATAATATAATAATATAATAATATAATAATATAATAATATAATAATATAATAATATAATAATATAATAATATAATAATATAATAATATAATAATATAATAATATAATAATATAATAATATAATAATATAATAATATAATAATATAATAATATAATAATATAATAATATAATAATATAATAATATAATAATATAATAATATAATAATATAATAATATAATAATATAATAATATAATAATATAATAATATAATAATATAATAATATAATAATATAATAATATAATAATATAATAATATAATAATATAATAATATAATAATATAATAATATAATAATATAATAATATAATAATATAATAATATAATAATATAATAATATAATAATATAATAATATAATAATATAATAATATAATAATATAATAATATAATAATATAATAATATAATAATATAATAATATAATAATATAATAATATAATAATATAATAATATAATAATATAATAATATAATAATATAATAATATAATAATATAATAATATAATAATATAATAATATAATAATATAATAATATAATAATATAATAATATAATAATATAATAATATAATAATATAATAATATAATAATATAATAATATAATAATATAATAATATAATAATATAATAATATAATAATATAATAATATAATAATATAATAATATAATAATATAATAATATAATAATATAATAATATAATAATATAATAATATAATAATATAATAATATAATAATATAATAATATAATAATATAATAATATAATAATATAATAATATAATAATATAATAATATAATAATATAATAATATAATAATATAATAATATAATAATATAATAATATAATAATATAATAATATAATAATATAATAATATAATAATATAATAATATAATAATATAATAATATAATAATATAATAATATAATAATATAATAATATAATAATATAATAATATAATAATATAATAATATAATAATATAATAATATAATAATATAATAATATAATAATATAATAATATAATAATATAATAATATAATAATATAATAATATAATAATATAATAATATAATAATATAATAATATAATAATATAATAATATAATAATATAATAATATAATAATATAATAATATAATAATATAATAATATAATAATATAATAATATAATAATATAATAATATAATAATATAATAATATAATAATATAATAATATAATAATATAATAATATAATAATATAATAATATAATAATATAATAATATAATAATATAATAATATAATAATATAATAATATAATAATATAATAATATAATAATATAATAATATAATAATATAATAATATAATAATATAATAATATAATAATATAATAATATAATAATATAATAATATAATAATATAATAATATAATAATATAATAATATAATAATATAATAATATAATAATATAATAATATAATAATATAATAATATAATAATATAATAATATAATAATATAATAATATAATAATATAATAATATAATAATATAATAATATAATAATATAATAATATAATAATATAATAATATAATAATATAATAATATAATAATATAATAATATAATAATATAATAATATAATAATATAATAATATAATAATATAATAATATAATAATATAATAATATAATAATATAATAATATAATAATATAATAATATAATAATATAATAATATAATAATATAATAATATAATAATATAATAATATAATAATATAATAATATAATAATATAATAATATAATAATATAATAATATAATAATATAATAATATAATAATATAATAATATAATAATATAATAATATAATAATATAATAATATAATAATATAATAATATAATAATATAATAATATAATAATATAATAATATAATAATATAATAATATAATAATATAATAATATAATAATATAATAATATAATAATATAATAATATAATAATATAATAATATAATAATATAATAATATAATAATATAATAATATAATAATATAATAATATAATAATATAATAATATAATAATATAATAATATAATAATATAATAATATAATAATATAATAATATAATAATATAATAATATAATAATATAATAATATAATAATATAATAATATAATAATATAATAATATAATAATATAATAATATAATAATATAATAATATAATAATATAATAATATAATAATATAATAATATAATAATATAATAATATAATAATATAATAATATAATAATATAATAATATAATAATATAATAATATAATAATATAATAATATAATAATATAATAATATAATAATATAATAATATAATAATATAATAATATAATAATATAATAATATAATAATATAATAATATAATAATATAATAATATAATAATATAATAATATAATAATATAATAATATAATAATATAATAATATAATAATATAATAATATAATAATATAATAATATAATAATATAATAATATAATAATATAATAATATAATAATATAATAATATAATAATATAATAATATAATAATATAATAATATAATAATATAATAATATAATAATATAATAATATAATAATATAATAATATAATAATATAATAATATAATAATATAATAATATAATAATATAATAATATAATAATATAATAATATAATAATATAATAATATAATAATATAATAATATAATAATATAATAATATAATAATATAATAATATAATAATATAATAATATAATAATATAATAATATAATAATATAATAATATAATAATATAATAATATAATAATATAATAATATAATAATATAATAATATAATAATATAATAATATAATAATATAATAATATAATAATATAATAATATAATAATATAATAATATAATAATATAATAATATAATAATATAATAATATAATAATATAATAATATAATAATATAATAATATAATAATATAATAATATAATAATATAATAATATAATAATATAATAATATAATAATATAATAATATAATAATATAATAATATAATAATATAATAATATAATAATATAATAATATAATAATATAATAATATAATAATATAATAATATAATAATATAATAATATAATAATATAATAATATAATAATATAATAATATAATAATATAATAATATAATAATATAATAATATAATAATATAATAATATAATAATATAATAATATAATAATATAATAATATAATAATATAATAATATAATAATATAATAAAATAATAATATAATAATATAATAATATAATAATATAATAATATAATAATATAATAATATAATAATATAATAATATAATAATATAATAATATAATAATATAATAATATAATAATATAATAATATAATAATATAATAATATAATAATATAATAATATAATAATATAATAAAATAATAATATAATAATATAATAACTAACTTATTTATATTTTAATCGATACAAAATTTAAATCAATTTTACACTATAATTAATAGAATTTTTCGTTTTTTGACCAAATACGTCATGTTATCACACAAAAATGTAACTTTTTTACCAGTTTTTGAATTTGGTGAGTGATGATAATATTAATTGAAGCGTGGTAAATCGGGAGAACATTTAAAATTAAAAAAATATTTATAATATTAAATTTCAAATATTTATTTTTATTAATTACTTTATTACATATAATTCAAATCTTGTGTCTTAGATCCTAATTGACAATGTTTTGCCTACAAAGTTTTCAAATTCTTTTAATACAGTAAATTACAATCAGACGTTGATCTAAGCAGAGCAAGTTCAATGTATGACCTTGATTTTTGGCGGACATATGTTATTAAATTTTTTTCAACTGAACTAGAGATAACACATATATCGTTACTGATGTTTATCGATTCTGAAAGAGTTCTGGTAAGGTATTGTCTATTACACAATCTCGTTCGGTTTAGTTGACTCACATGTATATCAGCTGGTTCTATGTGCTTTATTGCATTACCGTACATCTCAATTCGGGACAAATGTTTTAGCACACGATCGTCTTGACCAGTAAAATTAATAGACGTTAATAAATTGTGATTCAATTTTACATCAATCAAATCAATTTTTGGAAATTGTGATGGCCATGGCAAAAAAGGGATTGAAGTCAAATTTGCGTTTGAACAATCAATTTTGATATCGTCGAGCAGTGGCAGATAATAACATTGGCATGGTCCAGGACAATTTAATTTAAATGGTTCACGATATCGTTGCAGTACATATGGAGACCAAAATCCAAAGAAGCGAATCAACACTTTTGAATCCTTTAAATAAATATTGAAATGATTTAATTCATCATTTAGAATTATCATTAATATTTCAAAATCGAGAATACACTTTGGATATTTAATGGTAGACCAGACCATTAGCATGTCGGCATTAAGCTGATCGGTTTCATTTTTTGTTAAATTGACAAATGTGTCAAACTTTATACCTCGGTCACGAAACTCTGCTAATGTAAATTTAAAATGTGATTCCGATATATGGATCTTAACGGGGGTTAAACGATCTTCTATTTGATTAAAATCGGCTACCGAGAATCCATTTAGATTGCTGTCTAGTATATAGAAATATTTTACATTCGGGTTTTGTACTAATGCTGAAATCGATTTAAAACTATCGATCCTTGTAAATTCTATTTGAACCGCAATCGGCGTCTTAAGCTCAAAATCAAGTGGTGTGCTAAAATGATTTTTTAAAGTTATTTAGTCAGTTATATTATCATAAATTATATTTATATGCATACTTTGTATTATTGAAGAGGATGGTCTGCCCAATTGAAATCGATATTAGTTTTGGATTGGCAATGAATGTTTGCGGATCCAAAAACATGAAATTATTTCCAGACAAATCGACATGATGAAGCTTTTGTTGGTCACAAAACAATAGCTTTGGAATAAACTCAAGATTTAAATTTACCAAAAATACGATTATTAAGTCAAATAATTTATTAAATATGGTCTCATGAAGAACAAGCGGCGTTGATGATTTGTCAAAAATAACGTCTCTAAGTTTAAGATTTGTACTAAATAAATTTGGTACATTTAACACATTTTGATCGGAAAAGTTGGTATTAAGTAATTTAAACCATTTAAGAGCAGGTATTTTTGCCAGATTTGAACTGTTTAAATTATAAACTATATTTCTGTCTAAACTTAAATAATTTAAGTGCGACATTGCAAAATAATCAAAATCGATTAGACCCACGTTGTTTAAAGTAACGCTAGTCGCATTTATCTCTTCCAAATATTGGTTATCTTTGATACCAATATTACTAAATTGTATTTTTTCAAATTGACTAAGGTCCAAACCACGAAAAAAAACACTTTGATCGACGAGACCATAATCTTCAAACGTAATACTAATATTTGGTGCTGAGTCTAAACGATTAACGGTTCTGTTGAGGAGAGTTATAAGATGGAAATTTTTATAGTTACTATGATCCGTTGCGTTGTTAAAGCAATTTGTAAATTTTAAAATACGTTTGTGAGTTTCATTTTGAAAATTTGTCTGATCGATTTGGGACAGTCCGTCCAAGGCATTATAGTTTGCGCACATTATTCTAATATAATTTGATGAAATCATTATTGATACGTTTCCAAAATAAAGGGTTGCGTAATGCCTATCCTTCTTACACATAGATTCAGCCAATTTTAATACACAAATTAAAAAGTACACGTATTTTAAATTCATTTTGGTGTCACAGTGAAAGTTTTGAACATACAATAAAAGCAATTCTGCAACCTTACTAGCTCTATATAATAATAATTTGTTGTTTAAAATTGGTTTTAATTCAAGATTAATAAACCATGAACACTTAGGTAATGAGAATTTGATTAGCAATTGCCGCAATTAGTGATATTAGCAATTACTACGATTAACTTTATGAATTATTGCAAACATAAAACATTACAACGACTATGAATTGAATATGACTTGAATATGAATTGAATATGAATTGAATATGAATTGAATATGAATTGAATATGAATTGAATATGAATTGAATATGAATTGAATATGAATTGAATATGAATTGAATATGAATTGAATATGAATTGAATATGAATTGAATATGAATTGAATATGAATTGAATATGAATTGAATATGAATTGAATATGAATTGAATATGAATTGAATATGAATTGAATATGAATTGAATATGAATTGAATATGAATTGAATATGAATTGAATATGAATTGAATATGAATTGAATATGAATTGAATATGAATTGAATATGAATTGAACATGAATTGAATATGAATTGAATATGAATTGAATATGAATTGAATATGAATTGAATATGAATTGAATATGAATTGAATATGAATTGAATATGAATTGAATATGAATTGAATATGAATTGAATATGAATTGAATATGAATTGAATATGAATTGAATATGAATTGAATATGAATTGAATATGAATTGAATATGAATTGAATATGAATTGAATATAAATTGAATATGAATTGAATATGAATTGAATATGAATTGAATATGAATTGAATACGAATTGAATATGAAGTGAATATAAATTGAATATGAATTGAATATGAATTGAATATGAATTGAATATGAAATGAATATGAATTGAATATGAATTGAATATGAAATGAATATGAATTGAATATGAATTGAATATGAATTGAATATGAATTGAATATGAATTGAATATGAATTGAATATGAATTGAATATGAATTGAATATGAATTGAATATGAATTGAATATGAATTGAATATGAATTGAATATGAATTGAATATGAATTGAATATGAATTGAATATGAATTGAATATGAATTGAATATGAATTGAATATGAATTGAATATGGATTGAATATGAATTGAATATGAATTGAATATGAATTGAATATGAATTGAATATGAATTGAATATGAATTGAATATGAATTGAATATGAATTGAATATGAATTGAATATGAATTGAATATGAATTGAATATGAATTGAATGTGAATTGAATATGAATTGAATATGAATTGAATATGAATGGAATATGAATTGAATATGAATTGAATATGAATTGAATATGAATTGAATTAAATATGAATTGAATATGAATTGAATATGAATTGAATATGAATTGAATATGAATTGAATATGAATTGAATATGAATGGAATATGAATTGAATATGAATTGAATATGAATTGAATATGAATTGAATATGAATTGAATATGAATTGAATATGAATTGAATATGAATTGAATATGAATTGAATATGAATTGAATATGAATTGAATATGAATTGAATATGAATTGAATATGAATTGAATATGAATTGAATATGAATTGAATATGAATTAAAGATATCATTTTAAATGTAAAACACTGGAAATAGTCATCAAGAAATTTCACCACTGTTTTATTTGAAAATGTATATATCCCGTCTTCAAGATATTCATGTTTGTATATATATGGATATGTAACATATAAACATAAAATACAAAATATAATAAAATTTTGAAGAAAGGACGAAGAAAATAAAACGTTTTTCTTCCCTTTATCCAACAGTCATACAAAAACACATTGTGTAATTTGATATTCAATTCTGAAATTATGTAGAAAATTTCCTTTTGCTGTCGATGTTGTTGTTGTGTTTTATGAACCTTTGACACGTTATATACATATATTATAAAGGCGTACTGATTAATGATAACACGAAAAATGGGTAAAAGAAAATGTCCACCAGCATCTTTATTTCTCTTTCAATTTTTGTTTTTCAAACATTCTCGCTTCCAAAACCCTTAACATTTTTTAATGTCATAATTTTCATAATTGTAGACTGGCAAAATAAAAAAGTTTTTTGGTGTGCCTATCACTCAAATTTTATCCGTATACAATGTCCATCACAAATTTCACTGTAGCACACAATGAAAATGTCAACTAAGTTACAAAACATAACAATTTTCTGAAGGAACTCAAAAGATGTTGTTGTGCCCTTATTATTTTATTAATTTTTTGAAAGGAATACCCAAATCAAACTTTTAAATAGACGCCATCGTATACAAAAGAAATTTTTCCAACCCTTTTCTCCTTTTTAAATTTGTGTTTAGTGTTAGTACTTTTGAAGACTTTCGACACAATGCTGCTATGTGTATCGTGAGCAGAGTGTTTTGTAAATGGTTTTCAGGGCAGAATAAATTAATTTATTTATAAAGGGTTTTCAATTTTCAGGATTCAAAATTGAAAAAAAAACAAATGGAGTTTTATTCAAAACCCTTTCTTTTGGTTTTAATTCGTCGTGATGTGGTAGAAAAGGCTGGAGTAAGAAATAGAGACCTTAAAGTATCATAAACACTGTCTCAGACGACGGTATTTCCTGTTTTTGTCCTTTGGCACGTAAAAAAACCATTGGCTCAGTCTGTTTTGAAGAGTTGGCAATCAGCCTAAGCTCTCAACAATGTTTTTGGAGAGGACCTTGCATTTTTAGCAAAAATCAAATCTTTTCAAATCTAATCAAATCTAATCAAATCTAATCAAATCTAATCAAATCTAATCAAATCTAATCAAATCTAATCAAATCTAATCAAATCTAATCAAATCTAATCAAATCTAATCAAATCTAATCAAATCTAATCAAATCTAATCAAATCTAATAAAATCTAATCAAATCTAATCAAATCTAATCAAATCTAATCAAATCTAATCAAATCTAATCAAATCTAATCAAATCTAATCAAATCTAATCAAATCTAATCAAATCTAATCAAATCTAATCAAATCTAATCAAATCTAATCAAATCTAATCAATCTAATCTTATCTAATCAAATCTAATCAAATCTAATCAAATCTAATCAAATCTAATCAAATCTAATCAAATCTAATCAAATCTAATCAAATCTAATCAAATCTAATCAAATCTAATCAAATCTAATCAAATCTAATCAAATCTAATCAAATCTAATCAAATCTAATCAAATCTAATCAAATCTAATAAAATCTAATCAAATCTAATCAAATCTAATCAAATCTAATCAAATCTAATCAAATCTAATCAAATCTAATCAAATCTAATCAAATCTAATCAAATCTAATCAAATCTAATCAAATCTAATCAAATCTAATCAAATCTAATCAAATCTAATCAAATCTAATCAAATCTAATCAAATCTAATCAATCTAATCTTATCTAATCAAATCTAATCAAATCTAATCAAATCTAATCAAATATAATCAAATCTAATCAAATCTAATCAAATCTAATCAAATCTAATCAAATCTAATCAAATCTAATCAAATCTAATCAAATCTAATCAAATCTAATCAAATCTAATCAAATCTAATCAAATCTAATCAAATTTAATCAAATCTAATCAAATCTAATCAAATCTAATCAAATCTAATCAAATCTAATCAAATCTAATCAAATCTAATCAAATCTAATCAAATCTAATCAAATCTAATCAAATCTAATCAAATCTAATCAAATCTAATCAAATCTAATCAAATCTAATCAAATCTAATCAAATCTAATCAAATCTAATCAAATCTAATCAAATCTAATCAAATCTAATCAAATTTAATCAAATCTAATCAAATCTAATCAAATCTAATCAAATTTAATCAAATCTAATCAAATATAATCAAATCTAATCAAATCTAATCAAATATAATCAAATCTAATCAAATCTAATCAAATCTAATCAAATCTAATCAAATCTAATCAAATCTAATCAAATCTAATCAAATCTAATCAAATCTAATCAAATCTAATCAAATCTAATCAAATCTAATCAAATCTAATCAAATCTAATCAAATCTAATCAAATCTAATCAAATCTAATCAAATCTAATCAAATCTATTCAAATCTAATCAAATCTAATCAAATCTTATCAAATCTAATCAAATCTAATCAAATCTAATCAAATCTAATCAAATCTAATCAAATCTAATCAAATCTAATCAAATCTAATCAAATCTAATCAAATATAATCAAATCTAATCTTATCTAATCAAATCTAATCAAATCTAATCAAATCTAATCAAATCTAATCAAATCTAATCAAATCTAATCAAATCTAATCAAATCTAATCAAATCTAATCAAATCTAATCAAATCTAATCAAATCTAATCAAATCTAATCAAATCTAATCAAATCTAATCAAATCTAATCAAATCTAATCAAATCTAATCAAATCTAATCAAATCTAATCAAATCTAATCAAATCTAATCAAATCTAATCAAATCTAATCAAATCTAATCAAATCTAATCAAATCTAATCAAATCTAATCAAATCTAATCAAATCTAATCAAATCTAATCAAATCTAATCAAATCTAATCAAATCTAATCAAATCTAATCAAATCTAATCAAATCTAATCAAATCTAATCAAATCTAATCAAATCTAATTAAATCTAATCAAATCTAATCAAATCTAATCAAATCTAATCAAATCTAATCAAATCTAATCAAATCTAATCAAATCTAATCAAATCTAATCAAATCTAATCAAATCTAATCAAATCTAATCAAATCTAATCAAATCTAATCAAATCTAATCAAATCTAATCAAATCTAATCAAATCTAATCAAATCTAATCAAATCTAATAAAATCTAATCAAATCTAATCAAATCTAATCAAATCTAATCAAATCTAATCAAATCTAGGACAACTTAGTTTTTTCTTCTAAATAATGGTAAGATATTCTGTGAAAGCTTTCAATCCTTTAAAAGCCCTGTTTTGCTAGAAACAGAAGTACTTCTCGAACCAGAGGAATGAAGTTTAAATCTCATGTTTAGCAAATTAAGTAGCAACATTTTTACATATCCTACTCATTTAATCCTAATTGGTGCAATACTTGGTGCAATACTTGGAAAGATTTAATTCTAGAAAATCGATCATGATGATTTAAAATTCTATTTTTCGAAAAATCACGGTGGCACCACAATAAAGTATGTTTCGTATAGTAACATATTTACTAAATAACCATTTGACCTTATCTGTTATCTCTGCAGCAGAACATAAAAGAAACGGAAACAATAACAAAATGTGGAATTTAAATCGGCCTTAGTATGAATAAATTAAAGTTCTACGAAATATGTAACAGAACGGTATTTTGTTACATATTTTCGAAAACTTGTACTATACCAAAAAATAAAATATTTATGCGTATGCTATGTGATGTATAATGTCCCTTCCAAAGTTTCAACATACAAGTACAACAACAACAAAACATAAATATATCTACCGAAAATCTTTAGATTTTTCTCAAAAAAATATCTCGGCATAAAGTATTAACGGAAGATCATATTGTATGTATGTTGCGTGCGTAGGTTGTATTTTTAGGGATTACAGTTGTCTATTTTTACTCTCAGGTGTGCTCCTTGTGTGTGTGTGTATGTGTCTGTATGTAGATTTGTTTATAAAAATTCCTTAATTGTACAAAAAGATTATTATGTGGGTGGACGTAGTCCATAGTTTTAGTTTTGACGAGGATCACAAATAAAAAAATATTACAAAAATTTCTTTGTATAGTATGTTAATCTGACCTGTCAAATTTGATCTGTTTTTGGGCCAATTTTGTATGTCGACGGTACAATGAAATAGGGCATAGTAGAACATTTCTAGTTGGATTTAAACAACTAAGATTTTTATTTTGTTTGGAAATGATTAAAAAATTTACCCTTCCAGTTAATTCAACTAATCAATTACAGCGCTAAAGACATTTGCTATAAAGTACATCGCCTTGCAGTAATACGCGAAGAACAACACCAACAAAAAGTGAACAAGAATTGTTTCCATTTTTTTTTTTTGTTGATAATAGCGAACATTAAAATTACCTCCGCGCACAATATCAGCTAGTCTACATAACCATTTTTTGCTTTAGTATAATGGAGCAAAATAAATTGTTGGTGTTGTTTGTAAAACTATTCAAATGTCCATTTACGAGCAGCAGCAGCATTATAATATTATGCAATCAACGAAATAAAACGAAAAAGCTTTTCATCCAAATTTTATAAGGCAATTTAAAGCTTCGTTTTACAATTCGAGTGCTGGTGGTGTTTTTTTTTGTATATGTTTGACAGTGGAAGCGAAACAAAAACTAAAACCCAATGAGCAAAAGCATAAAAAGCAAAAAAATAATAATCCAACTGCATCGTTTGAATACAAATTAATCAAGACATAGCATACACACACACACATACACACACAAAAACACACACAGTGTACAGTTGAATAAAAAGAAAATGACAAACAAAAAAAAAAATTGTGGAAAATTGGACAAGAGATTTTTAATATTAAATTTTATTTCAACAAAAAAATAAAAACTAAACGAAACGAAAATTAAATGAAAATTCATTTTCTTATACAACAAAGACATGGGAGAAAAGTCGCTGGAAGTTGGAACAAACAAACAAAAAATGTAATTTTCCTTCTGCTTTTCTTACAATTTACTTTTTAATTTGGTTGTCATGTTTGTGATGAAGGAACGGTTATTCGTTTTGTGTGTTTTGTATTTGCTGCTGGGCGTATAGGTTTGATTTTTTAATGCGGTTAAGTTTTTAAATTAAAATATTACAAATTCAGAGAAGGCACATCACTTTTATAACAAAATATAAATGATCCTGATTATTTTAGAAACGTAATACCTTATGTTAAAAATTATAAGAGAACAAAAGTTCAATGACCTAAGCCCATAATTTTTCCTATGCACGATGCTATTCTCGTTGCCGTTTAAATTCCAATTCTTCTCGTTAAGCTACACATACAGGAGGATACTCGAGCATATAACTTTACTTTCAGGACCTCAGGTACATTGTTAACTTTACCATTATTTTTGGTGAGTTTTTTCTAACGATATATTATTATATTATTATTATATTATTATATTATTATATTATTATATTATTATATTATTATATTATTATATTATTATATTATTATATTATTATATTATTATATTATTATATTATTATATTATTATATTATTATATTATTATATTATTATATTATTATATTATTATATTATTATATTATTATATTATTATATTATTATATTATTATATTATTATATTATTATATTATTATATTATTATATTATTATATTATTATATTATTATATTATTATATTATTATATTATTATATTATTATATTATTATATTATTATATTATTATATTATTATATTATTATATTATTATATTATTATATTATTATATTATTATATTATTATATTATTATATTATTATATTATTATATTATTATATTATTATATTATTATATTATTATATTATTATATTATTATATTATTATATTATTATATTATTATATTATTATATTATTATATTATTATATTATTATATTATTATATTATTATATTATTATATTATTATATTATTATATTATTATATTATTATATTATTATATTATTATATTATTATATTATTATATTATTATATTATTATATTATTATATTATTATATTATTATATTATTATATTATTATATTATTATATTATTATATTATTATATTATTATATTATTATATTATTATATTATTATATTATTATATTATTATATTATTATATTATTATATTATTATATTATTATATTATTATATTATTATATTATTATATTATTATATTATTATATTATTATATTATTATATTATTATATTATTATATTATTATATTATTATATTATTATATTATTATATTATTATATTATTATATTATTATATTATTATATTATTATATTATTATATTATTATATTATTATATTATTATATTATTATATTATTATATTATTATATTATTATATTATTATATTATTATATTATTATATTATTATATTATTATATTATTATATTATTATATTATTATATTATTATATTATTATATTATTATATTATTATATTATTATATTATTATATTATTATATTATTATATTATTATATTATTATATTATTATATTATTATATTATTATATTATTATATTATTATATTATTATATTATTATATTATTATATTATTATATTATTATATTATTATATTATTATATTATTATATTATTATATTATTATATTATTATATTATTATATTATTATATTATTATATTATTATATTATTATATTATTATATTATTATATTATTATATTATTATATTATTATATTATTATATTATTATATTATTATATTATTATATTATTATATTATTATATTATTATATTATTATATTATTATATTATTATATTATTATATTATTATATTATTATATTATTATATTATTATATTATTATATTATTATATTATTATATTATTATATTATTATATTATTATATTATTATATTATTATATTATTATATTATTATATTATTATATTATTATATTATTATATTATTATATTATTATATTATTATATTATTATATTATTATATTATTATATTATTATATTATTATATTATTATATTATTATATTATTATATTATTATATTATTATATTATTATATTATTATATTATTATATTATTATATTATTATATTATTATATTATTATATTATTATATTATTATATTATTATATTATTATATTATTATATTATTATATTATTATATTATTATATTATTATATTATTATATTATTATATTATTATATTATTATATTATTATATTATTATATTATTATATTATTATATTATTATATTATTATATTATTATATTATTATATATTATATTATTATATTATTATATTATTATATTATTATATTATTATATTATTATATTATTATATTATTATATTATTATATTATTATATTATTATATTATTATATTATTATATTATTATATTATTATATTATTATATTATTATATTATTATATTATTATATTATTATATTATTATATTATTATATTATTATATTATTATATTATTATATTATTATATTATTATATTATTATATTATTATATTATTATATTATTATATTATTATATTATTATATTATTATATTATTATATTATTATATTATTATATTATTATATTATTATATTATTATATTATTATATTATTATATTATTATATTATTATATTATTATATTATTATATTATTATATTATTATATTATTATATTATTATATTATTATATTATTATATTATTATATTATTATATTATTATATTATTATATTATTATATTATTATATTATTATATTATTATATTATTATATTATTATATTATTATATTATTATATTATTATATTATTATATTATTATATTATTATATTATTATATTATTATATTATTATATTATTATATTATTATATTATTATATTATTATATTATTATATTATTATATTATTATATTATTATATTATTATATTATTATATTATTATATTATTATATTATTATATTATTATATTATTATATTATTATATTATTATATTATTATATTATTATATTATTATATTATTATATTATTATATTATTATATTATTATATTATTATATTATTATATTATTATATTATTATATTATTATATTATTATATTATTATATTATTATATTATTATATTATTATATTATTATATTATTATATTATTATATTATTATATTATTATATTATTATATTATTATATTATTATATTATTATATTATTATATTATTATATTATTATATTATTATATTATTATATTATTATATTATTATATTATTATATTATTATATTATTATATTATTATATTATTATATTATTATATTATTATATTATTATATTATTATATTATTATATTATTATATTATTATATTATTATATTATTATATTATTATATTATTATATTATTATATTATTATATTATTATATTATTATATTATTATATTATTATATTATTATATTATTATATTATTATATTATTATATTATTATATTATTATATTATTATATTATTATATTATTATATTATTATATTATTATATTATTATATTATTATATTATTATATTATTATATTATTATATTATTATATTATTATATTATTATATTATAATATTATTATATTATAATATTATTATATTATTATATTATTATATTATTATATTATTATATTATTATATTATTATATTATTATATTATTATATTATTATATTATTATATTATTATATTATTATATTATTATATTATTATATTATTATATTATTATATTATTATATTATTATATTATTATATTATTATATTATTATATTATTATATTATTATATTATTATATTATTATATTATTATATTATTATATTATTATATTATTATATTATTATATTATTATATTATTATATTATTATATTATTATATTATTATATTATTATATTATTATATTATTATATTATTATATTATTATATTATTATATTATTATATTATTATATTATTATATTATTATATTATTATATTATTATATTATTATATTATTATATTATTATATTATTATATTATTATATTATTATATTATTATATTATTATATTATTATATTATTATATTATTATATTATTATATTATTATATTATTATATTATTATATTATTATATTATTATATTATTATATTATTATATTATTATATTATTATATTATTATATTATTATATTATTATATTATTATATTATTATATTATTATATTATTATATTATTATATTATTATATTATTATATTATTATATTATTATATTATTATATTATTATATTATTATATTATTATATTATTATATTATTATATTATTATATTATTATATTATTATATTATTATATTATTATATTATTATATTATTATATTATTATATTATTATATTATTATATTATTATATTATTATATTATTATATTATTATATTATTATATTATTATATTATTATATTATTATATTATTATATTATTATATTATTATATTATTATATTATTATATTATTATATTATTATATTATTATATTATTATATTATTATATTATTATATTATTATATTATTATATTATTATTTTATTATATTATTATATTATTATATTATTATATTATTATATTATTATATTATTATATTATTATATTATTATATTATTATATTATTATATTATTATATTATTATATTATTATATTATTATATTATTATATTATTATATTATTATATTATTATATTATTATATTATTATATTATTATATTATTATATTATTATATTATTATATTATTATATTATTATATTATTATATTATTATATTATTATATTATTATATTATTATATTATTATATTATTATATTTTTATATTATTATATTATTATATTATTATATTATTATATTATTATATTATTATATTATTATATTATTATATTATTATATTATTATATTATTATATTAATATATTATTATATTATTATATTATTACATTCTTGCATTCTTACATTAGCTTTATTTCTTGCCCAAATGTTTTAGAAGATGGTCCATACAAAAAGTTGAATAGATAGCAAATTTTATAGCAGCGCCAGCATTTTTGAAAAATATTTTTTAAAATACCAGGAACCAGGAAAAAAACACACACGAGGTGGACGAAAAACTCTCACACTCAAGCTAAGATGCTACATATGCCGAAAGCTGCAACGATAAAAAGAAGCTTAGATGGTAGTATGCAAATTCTAAATTAGACGTGCGTTGGGTTTAAAACCTAGCCTTCCTATGATAACGCAGAACTCTGTCAGAACTGACTGATAGTTTTAATGCAATTCGTGGGAATAAATATGAACTCGAAAACCATAGGAGAACTATATGCACCATTTAAATCGAGCTTGCTAGTGACAAAGTTTTTTCCGTTATCCTCAACTGATTATTCTTTTCAGTTTAAAAAGGAAAATGAGGAATTTCCATTATCTTTTTGTATTGATTAATTGGAAGAGATTACAAGTCAGTTTAACAACAAAATTTTGCAGCTGAAAAATAAAAATTAAAAATTAAAAAAGGTATTAGTATAGCCTAAGCCAATGTTAAGCCTACATTTAGTAATGAAACTATAAACTTTATAGTTTCTATTGTTATATTGAGGTTATATTGATGAGGAGAAGTTAACAACAAAACGTATTTCCCTTCCTGTCCCCTTTTCTTTGTGCTTTTGTTAAAAGGAGAGGAAAGTTGAAAACTCTCCCAAAGTAACTAGTATACTTCCAAGTCCACAACTTTCAATAAGAAACAAAGCAACCAAACCAAAACAAGCTACCGCTCAAATACATCTAGATAATAAAATTTCTAACCTAAAGGTTGATGCTTCCGAGGGCATTGAGTTACAGGTGGAAAACTATAAGCAGCCACCGGTTTATCAAATAAAGGCTTCAAATAATGAAGCCACTTAATTCTCAGCAACCGAAAATAAATGATTATATCACTATTTAAGGTAAAAACTTTATTAAAGCTGCCAATCTGAAAACCAGATCACCATTAGGCTAGACGAGACATTTAAATACCTAATGCTTTCTCTAACCACTTTGAAAAAATATTCGCATCAAAATAAATTTCGAGGGTTTTTATGAGTTTATTATTTTACTTGTGAGCTACTTGATATTCAAACACTGCAAACGGCTTTGCTGGTACGTTGTGTGGGTTATACAATGCACCCCGGAAATTAAAAGTTTTATTGGTACGGCACTGCACTGACGGTAAATTTAATACACACATTTCATTGTTATTTTTTGCCATTTGGCATTAGTCATGCTTGAAACTTATACAACCAATTAAATAATTTGGATAAGCGTGGCAGATGCTAATCATGTACCATGTAGACCACTAGCATTAGATGTGGTTGTGGTATATAAAACATCAATTAAATTTTATGTAGTTGGCAATTGAGTGTAGCGATTAAACGCTTATTACTCTCTCTCTCAGTCATAAAATTTTATGTCATGCATTTGCAGCATTGTTTAAATATTTTGAAGTTCTGCTAAAAAATCATTAGAGGCCCAAAAGAACTACATATTCTTTTCAAAACGATCTCTAGAACATTGAAAACTATTGGATCAATTAATAATATAGAATAGCATTAGCGTACATTAAAACTATTTTTGAAACCAAAATTTATTGAATTGAAAAACCTAACAGATTTGTGACTGTTCTTTATTTCGAAGTTAGTTAAACTATAGCTATAGTTGCTTTGAGAAATTTACAACAACAACAACAACGAAATTTACAACAACAACCGCATTATATAAATCCAAATGTGATTTATGATAAATTAAAAATGGATTTACGTGTTAAGTCCGATTTTCAGCTTCAATGTTCACCACTTGATTTTGTTTTTTTGTTTTATTAGTTTGGTAACACTTAAAAGTAACATTTTTAGTTTTTTTTTTATTTTGTGATCAAGCGAAAATTATTAAAATATAAAAATCTGTTAAATCCGACATTCTCAAAGCGATATAGCTTATATAGTTTATATTTTTCATTTGTTTGCTATTTTATTTATATAGCCCTTAGTAACCCGGTGTGTGGTTTAAAATAAAACAACGATAGTGTGCTTTGAGAAAAACAAAAACGTGTACTTAGTGGAAAATAGTATTTACGGTGATTTGATGTCGGACGGTGATTTGTTATTGAATATAAAATTAAAGTTGCGCCTGTTATGTTTGCAGTGTTAACAATTTGTGTTACAGTTCGGAAATGGCATACACGAGAACAATTTTAATTAAAAACGGTGATAATATCGAGTGTCAAAAAAAAAACAATTAAAATTACCAATTGGCGAAATTGTGAACCAAGTTTTGAAGTCGATTGTTAGTCTTTTGTCACGAACATTTGGATCGATAAACAGTTAAAGCAGTCGTGTGTAAAGCGATCGTTATTAGAAAAAAAAATAAAACTTTTTTGATGTAGCGGTTATTCGAAACAATTATATGGGGCAAAACTGATGTAAGTGTTTGAAGATAAAATGTCGGATTCAGTGGGTGATCTAAATAATTCAAACTCTACAAAAATTTTTTTTTTTTTTTTTTTTTTTTTTTTTAATTACAATTATAAGTTTATTTTTAGTATAATACAGAAAAAGAAAAAACAATACATTTAATTCTATTTATAATAAACTTATAAGTTAAGTGCGGCTTTGGTTCAATTAAAATTGAACAATCAGACGCACTGATTCTAAACAAGTAGCGAATAATAAATTGCTAAAATAACTAAATTACTAAACTACTGATATAATACAATAGCATACATAGTATCACAAAATTAATACATAACAATTAACAATAAAAGCAAACAGAAATTATTTATTTATTTTATTTTTTATTTTGTATTTTTTTTTTTTTTGCTGATTCTTTTACATTTCAATCATTACCATTCCACAATACAATTACACTCACAAATAGTTAGCTGATTATTTTGGAAAAAGTACCTGAATGTCTTTTGTTTGTTCAAGCCAGATTAATAGGGACTTGGAGAACAATGACAAGCTGTAACACTGACGAATCTCAAGCGGTAGTCTATTGAACATAAATGGAGATAGAATTCTAAAAAAAGACCTACGAAGATCTAGTTTAGCCTTTGGAATATTCTTTTTAAATTGTAGGTTTGTCCGTAGATTGTAGTCTGAAAAATCCACAAAGTCATCTCCACTAACAATAAAAAATATTCGGAGGACCTTGAATACAAACATGTGTTGGAGAGGTAGTAAACCCAAATTCACGAAAATGGGCCAAGAGGGAGAACGCGTATCTTTGAAACTCATTAATCGGATGATCAATTTTTCCCGAACATAAACTGTATTTAATGTAGTTTTACAAGCACTGCCCCAGCATGATAATCCATATTGAAGGATTGAGTCGACCAATGCGTAGTAGACCATTTTAAGGAGATAACTGGGACAGAATAATCGTAGTACATACATTTTCCTTGCTGCCAACAGTAGTCTAGAGTTCAGTTTTCCAGTATGCGACTTCCAGTTCAAATTGTTGTCAATTATGACACCTAGATACCTAAAATCGTTGATCGATGCAATAGGAAAACACGCAGTAGATGAACATACCCTAGTTTTGATGCAAACCAAATCGTGATAATGAACATCTGAAACCAGCTCATGCTGGTTCTTTCTAAAATGAATAATCTTAGTTTTATCGCTTAGTAAAAGATTGTGTGCCTTGAACCAAACCGGTAGCAAGCTCAAGTCATGAGTAATTTTTATGAAATTTCCTAGAAACGACGAGGCAGCATATGCATATGAAAAATCATCTGCAAAAGCCGTAATTGTCCCATTAAAATTCAGTTTAAAAATTCCATTTATGTAGACTAGGAAAAATAGTGGTCCTAAAACGGAGCCCTGGGGAACCCCAACTTTTGTCATTAGTTCATTGCTCAATTTGCCATTCACTTTTACACATTGGAGTCGCTCACATAAATAGGAACAAAGCCACTCCAGAATTATTCCACGGAAACCACAATGGTAAAGTTTATTCAGGAGAATAGAATGCTCCACTCTATCGAACGCCTTTGTCATGTCTATGAATAGAGCGGATACTTTTAAACCATTATTAATATTCTCGGTAATATGATCTAAAAAAGAAAGGAGCGCTTTTTCTGTATTTTTCTTTTCTCTAAAACCGAATTGCGATTCAGATAGAAAGTTATTTGTATTAAAATATTTGATAAACCTGCATTTCATAACCTTTTCAAAAATTTTTGCAAACACTGAAAGAAGCGAGATTGGACGGAAATTATTCATATCAGTTTTATCATTTTTCTTATATATTGGGATTACAACCGCTCGTTTCAATGATGATGGGAAAATACCGGTATTAACACTCAGATTGAAAATGAAAGCCAGTACATCAACCAGGAAACAAGCCAGTTTCTTTACCACACCATTTGTTATTCCATCAATCCCAGGAGACGTTCTATTTTTCAGAGCATTTATGGTGTAATATAACTCACAGGATGAAATTGGAGAGAAGTAGAAACTGTTAGTTGAATGATAATTCATGGTTGTTAGGCGTTATTCGTCGGGACTTGTTCTATTGTTGTCCGAGCTGTTTTTGATTCCTACACTCGTGAAAAACAAGTTGAACTCATTGGCTATTTCGATGGGATCATCAATCCTGTGATCTAGATTGCCGGTGATTTCATTTATCTTGGAAGACTCTGGATGCCCACTAATCACCTCATTCACCGTACGCCAATTTTTACGTGCATCGTTGCCATTTAGGCGAAAAGTTTCATAGTAGTGTTGTTTTTTGGTCAAGCAAATCTTAGCATTGACTAAATCGCACAACTTCATACTATATGCCTTTAGTCTTCTATTTTTAGGATGTTTTTTCGCTAGATGGTTGTACTTGTTTCTTTTCCGTATTAGTTTAAGCAGGGAGTCGGTCATCCAGGCCTTCAGTTTGATATGCTTTCTCGATGATGATACCTGTTTGCAATTGGTTAGGTGCTCACCAAATTTTAATATAAAATTTTCATATGCCAACGACGCCTCAGGGCAGTTGTAAACTTCCTTCCAATGTTCATGAAACATTAAACCTTTTAGTTTTTCATAATCGAAGCGAATGATGTTCCTGATCCTGTTTGTTTGGGAGGAGGGAGTTCCAATTGAAATTGAGATGGAGAGGAGACAATGATCGGTTATTTTCAAGTCCATGACGGAGCATTTAATTTGCAGTAGGAACCTTTGATGTAGCCTATATAAGACGTTGTCTATACAGGTTGAAGAGATATTTGTAATGCGTGTCGGTTCATTTACCAAGACAACTAAAGCATTACTGGATAATAACAATAAGAAATTTTCCAACGTTGGACTGGGTTGGGAAAAATCGAGATTGTAATCACCCATAATCACGAGATTGGAGTATGGTAGTTGATTCAACATCACTGCGAATTCATCAATAAAATCAGAAACAAACGTTGAGTTAAGCCTATATATACATAATACACAGAATAATTTTGAGTTTATGGAAAAGGTAATGCCAAGGGCATTAAAAGTAATGAAGTTAAAGGTAATACGTTTGCAGGTTAAACTGTTCTTCGCGTATATTGCCACACCTCCAGACCTGTTGCTGATATTCCCATTAACAAATAAATTATAGCCATTAACCCTATAGTCATTAGATTCTTCATCGGCTATCCAAATTTCTGACAGGCTGATAATCAGTGGCTTTTCACTCAACGATTCTATATATGTGAACAACCTATCATTGTTTCTTCTCATGCTCCTGATATTTTGGTATACAAAATTAGTATGTGTTATTTTATCCGTCATCGTTGTTAGTAGTTCCTGAACAGAAAGTTAAAAAATTTAAGAGAAAAGCAAAAACGTAGAGATGTAAAAGATTGGAATGTAAATGTGAAATTATTACTTAGAAATTTAAAAATAAAAATTGAGATATGGTAATGATTGGCTGAATTAGTATAATTGAGAATAATTCGCCGTATCAATACTACATTACTCAAAATCATCAAAACAATTGATTGTAGCAAAACGATAGACGCACGTTTGTGTGTTACTGTTAACTTGAAAATTAGAGCGCGAGATGGGAACAAAAATGATGTAAAATAAAAATATTTGGCTGGGTATGTATAATTAGTACTTGGAAACTGTAAATGGAAAGTTGAGATAGAGAATATTAAAAAATAAATAAACGCATGGTTGTTTGTGAATGTGAACTTTAAAATAGAGCTGGAGAGGAAAGCAAAAATGTTGAAATGGAAAAATATTTTGCTGAATAATTCTGTCAAAAAAGTTGGCACGTATTTGTTGGTAAATAAATAAAAATCTAACTTTGTGAGTGAAATTAAACAAAAGTGAATAATTGCAAAGTAAAAAATATTAGATATTGCGATAAATATTAAGATTGAGATTAAAAAATGAAAAAAGTGAATAATAAGAAATTTGATAATTAAAAGATCAAAAAATAGAAATGTTATACTTAATTGTGTTGTGAATATTGTGTCTCTTGTTTTAGTGTGGTGCTGTAAGTTTGTTGATGTCCACTTGTGACTTAATCCTAGAGATGAGTGATCCCTCCGTTTTTCGGATAAGTATGTTGCCCTCTTGGATCCACAGGTATTTATAATTATGTAATTTTTTAATTTTAATTGCCTCGCGATAAAGGGAGTACCGAAAAGTGGTCAAATGATGACGGAAATAAATTTGTGTGTTATTGTGTTGTATAGGGTTATGTTGTATGTCAAAATTAATGTCATTCGAGTAAAGCTTAGGCTTTATTTTCCTTTTTTGGAGCATAACCTTATATTTCACTTGATTGTTTTTGAATTTGATGATTAGTTTGACTTCCCTATGCTGGCTCTGGGTTTCATGCGCCCTGTTATTGGTTTTTACAGACATGTATTCGCAACTCACAATTTCACTCAATAGATCCGAGCACTGCAGTAAACTTAGGATACTCCCCGTAACTGCCAATGGCTCTAATTGACTTTCAGGTAGACCATCTATGATAATGTTAGAATTTAGTTCACGTTGTTGATAGCCATCCATCTTATATTCCAGTTCATCGATACGGACTTCCTGGTTTTTACACATGATTTCGAGGGAATCACATTTTTTTATTATTATTTTGTTCTCATTTATTATATTTTTTAGGTTAGTTTTCATTTCCTCGAATCGAATACATTACAAATAAATTCTTGAGAATCCTTAATATTGGATATCATAGATTTTATAATTCTGAATTGATCATTCATGCCTTTAATTAAGTTTTGGATTTCAGGTAGACACTGGAGGCAGGGTCCACTGGCACTTACGTTTAATGGTGGTATGATATTTGTATCTTCTGACGTATTTGAAGGTGGACGGAAACATTCTACAGAGCAGATCCACCCGGATTCAGCTGCTTTCTTTATTTTTGCTCCCCCAATTATTCCTTTGCATTGAGGGTGGTATATTTTGCAGCAAAAACTACAGACAACGATCGATTGATTGGGTCTGCATATTCTTTTACACGTGGTCACACAGCATGTATCGTTTTCAGTGTACGATGTACAATCTTCAGCTTTTTCAAAAAATGGCATCTTAGTTATTATTTAAGAATAATAAAACAGTAGAAACACCAGCTATCGTAAATGAATCAGAAGTATTCTTAAAACAACTATATAAGTACACTTTCACGAATTATCGCTACAATAAATTTCACAATTAAAATCAATTTATTTTATTTTATATTATAATTATGATTTTTTATTTTTTTTTATTTATATTTTATTTTTAGCTTATATGACACGACTTGCTCTCTTCGCTACTCGATCAAGAATGATCGAGAATGAAATGAATGGTGATGTCAAAAATAACAGTGCAGTGAACTGTGATTCCCCAATTGAGTTTGGTATTAAATTGAAGTCGTCTGTGGAACTAAGGATTACTTAGCTTAATCTAATCACAATAAAACAAATTCTACTAAAGGAAATACTAAGGCTAGAACTGTCATTAGTGAACGAGAACAATTGGGAGTTGTTGGAATCAATATAATTGAGGTAGGCGGCCATATAGTAAATATGAATTATTTGAAGGATAAATCAAAATGAATGAGTCTTTGATTCCTTATGAACCTAAAGTTATATTATAGATACAATTAACGATTTCCAATCCAGACTTATAACTCATAAACATTATCGTTCCTTCAGGGAAAGTATTAATGTAAAGATAATAGTCGATGCGTTCTTATACAGAACGGTGATTGTCTTCGAGTAGGATGGGTATGAATTTGGTTAACCTGAACTAACTCTGTATTGCATTTTATGAGGTTTACTTTAATCTTTTTAATATACAAAATTCTTTCATATTAAGCGATCAGTCCTAGGGATAAAACTTTGATAGAATACACACTAATCGAGGCAGTAAACTATAGGGTAATTGAAATATGATTTTTAATGATTTGTTTTGAATAATTCTTAAGAGTTCTAGATTACATTCAGCACTATTCGACTTAATAGTATTTATATAACAAAAATGTGACTGGATATGTGCATAGTACAACATAAATGTACAAGTTAAGTTAATGTCAGGACGAACACGTTTAGTTGCCAAATTCATGGGGGTAATTTTTTCTTGAAGTATAAAATATGATCCACCCATGACAACTTAGAGTTCATTACAAGTTTAATGTATTTTGCAAGTTTAACCTTGTTAATTTTGCTTGAGTTGAAATTAAAATACTTCGGATAACTCAAATCATAATCGGCCCTTTTAATTTTACACTGAAATAAGATATAATTAGTTGTATCTAAATTAATGCTAAGTTGATGAGCTATCATAAAATTATTAATCACAGCCAAATCACATGCCACATCGTCGAGTAAATGGAGTCTTGAAGATGCTTTATAAATGATAATAGCGTCATCGGCATAAAGTTGTAGGTTTCCAAGCAGCGATAAATGAAAAATGTCATTGATATCAAAATTAAATAAAAGCGGACCAAGCAATGAGCTTTAAGGAACACCAAAAATTAAAGTATTATATTCATTCTCAACACCTGCTGTTAAAGAAAATTGTTTTCTATGCGAGAGGTAGCTTTGAATCACAGATAGGGTATTAGCATCTGGATTTAGATTTCGTAATTTTTCAATAAGAATAGTATGTGGTTAACACAATCAAAGGCCTTGATCACATCAATAAATAACACTGATACAAACATTTTCCTATCCATATTATTATATATAATGCTGATGACATCAGTAACGGCGGATTGGGTACTAGAATATACAGTCAAACCGTATTGATTTTATTAATAATCAATTAAATAGCATCATTCCGTGAAGCAGCCGATTTATTGAGCTTTCCAATTCTTAAATTAATTTCATCAAAATTTGTTTCGTAGAAAATAAATGATTGATTATTAACCTGGGGCTTAGAATAGCTTTTGAAGTGTGGTACCAGTTTATTTTGATTGATTCCTGATGGCAACCCAATAGTAGTTGATACATTAGTAAAAAATTGATTAAATGAATTCACTATTAACGCTGGTTCTTTAAGCATAATACTGTCCACTTTAATTGCTGTAATTTCTTGACGAGCAGATGCAGTTTTGTTAAAAATTAATTTGTTCATAACTCTCCAAGTTTGTTTTAAGTTGTTGTTATTTTGCTCTAGCTCACTGGAAGTATGATTAAATTTTAATTTTCTATTTAAATTCATCGTTCGGTTTCAAAACTTAAGATACACTTGCCTAAAGAAAGTGTTATTGGGATACTTTCGATTTTATGCACTAAATGTGTTTCGCACTCTCATGAGAGAGAAAAGTGATTTATTTACCCATGGTTTAAAATACGGCCTTTTCATTATTGAAGTATTGGTAGCGATGATTTTCTGTAACACATCGCTTGATTGTTTAAAGCTTCCTATTAAGTTCATATTACAGTATAACACTAACATTTGTTGATCCGAATAAGATTTATTTCTTGATACATGTTTGTATTTTAGAGAAACCAAATCTGTAATAACGTAGCGATAGTAGTTGCAATGGTATTCGAGATCCTTGTAGCATTATGCTCTAAGTTAGAATTTAAAATCAAAAATCCATCAGAAGTTTGCCTAGTAAACCATAATAATACTACTTGTAAATACTGTATTTTTGAACGAAGACACTCACACCACCACCACCTTTATTATTTCTCGTACAATGAAATTATTGATAACCGATAAGATTGTAATATGGCTCTTCTTCTTCATATATAAATATTTCAGAGACAACCACTATTTCTGGACGACCGACAATCGCAATAGATAAACCAATTTCCTCTAACTTATTTCGTATACTTCTTGCATTAATCGACACTAACCGACAGCTGAACCAACAGTTCTATAACACCGTTGAATATTTAATGTCAAGGTTATTACTAATTTGGTTATAAACTTGTAAATATATACTGGTAAAGTTTTTCGTGTACAAATTGCCATCCTTTACAAAATATACTATAAATTAAGATAGGTCCATTTTTAAACAAAAGTTGAATTACATACAGCCTGCTGTTTGCTGTAGAATTTAAATGAGATGAACAATTGACCATTTGTGATATTACGGGTTTGTTGATTAGATTCCTTTGGTGTTGGCCTATGAAAATATTTGTCTATGCCGTCCATATTAAAATTAAGCACCCAAATTGATTAAAAATGTTTCAATATTTTCAACATTTTTAGTATTATAAGATCTTTTTTAAAAATGATTGGGTTGATGAGGAGTGTGGTCTTGATATTGTGCAACGGAATATGGCCGATAAAGAGCTAATATACGTTTTTCAATCAAGCAACAAAGCAGTCCTTGCTGCAAGAACCTCTAAGAGAATTTGTAAACGAAAAAAGCATGAATGATGAAAGACTTAAGTTTGAAGAGTATAATCACTCAGCAATGAGCACAGTTCAGTTAAATTCTTTGAATGATCCATCACCCTGCATCATATCTACAGACCTAGGTTTATAGCCATTCGGAGCCAGGAATGAAACCGCCGTGTTAGCATTGAGTTTTTTTTATTTTTTTTTTTATTAAAATGGCTGGAACCCTCAAGGATTCCGCACTCAATGCCACAACGGGCCCATGGTGCAAACCTAGGATTCTATTAAATTTCACAAAGGCGAGTAGCTGCCTTAGCAAACTGAATCAGCTTGAACCAAGGCAGGGAAGACACTTGATCTAACCGAATAGACCTAGAGTTGAAGACCTGAAGCCTAACTCCTTCAAAGGCCGGACAACTACAGACATAGTGAATGCAATCATCAACCTCTTCGAGACAGTCCTCACATACACCATCCTGAGCTACACCCATGCGATGAAGAAGATCTTTGAATCGGCCATGACCTGTAAGAATCCCAACCAGGATCCTCAACTGATCTTTCCTTAAAGACAAAGCAAACTTAGTCGACCTCAAATTGGGTTCACTAATAAATTGTTTCGCCCAGCGGCAGCCAGACGAAATACGCCAATTTTGTTTTGCAACAGACATAATGAATTTCTTAATAGCTTGCTTACCCAAACTAAAAGAAAGGGGAGTAGCTGGTTCAGTGCCGAAAATTTCCAAACGAGAACCAGCTTTAGCTAAGGAGTCCGTGAACTCATTGCCCTCGATGCCACAATGAGCCGGGACCCACATTAGTGAGACTTTATTTAATACGCAAAGACGATTAATGTAAAGTTTACAATCCTTGACTAGTTTGGAAACAGTCAAAGGGTTTATTAATGAATCGAGCACAGCTTTACTATCAGTACACATTATGATGTTTTCCTCAGCAAAGCTATACTTTAAAGCAGCAAACACACAATGCGAGAGCGCAATCAGTTCCGCCTGAAATGCTGTACAGTACGAACCCAGACAACCAGACGAACTCTGAACCAACGCGGGACAGTATGTTCCAAACCCTGCAGAAAGTTCAGAGCGCGATCCATCCGAGAAGAATACTATAGATTCAGACAATCGTTTTTGAAAGACCTGCGAAGCCCACAGATCTTTAGACGGATATTCTACCGAGAATGAATTGGAAAAGTCAAACTCAGGTAGCAGTCTGTCATTAACCATATCAATTTCAGGTATAAGTGAATTGTACCGAGAAATAATGAGCCTATGACCCAAAATGGATCCGAAACTATTCCAAACTCCTAAGCACCTCAAACGGAACGCCGCAGAACACGCCGACCCAAGTATGAAAGAGTGCAACTGAGGCAAAGAAAGGATAGCTTCCATAGCAATAAGTGGTGTGGAGGACATAGCACCGGTAATAGCCCGACAAGCAGTGCCCTGTAAGCCACAAAGCTTCGCTATGGATGATTTCAGATTAATCATTGGCCACCAAACGACCGATGCATAAGAGAGCATTGGCAAGACCATAGATTTGTATATAAGAGCTAACGTTTTAGGAGTCAGTCCCCAAGATTTACCAAAAGCTCTTCTACATTGCCAAAAAATGGCAGTAGCTTTTGACAGCTTACTATCAAGATGCTTCTTCCAGGAAAGTTTACTATCAAGGAAAACACCAAGATGCTTGACATAATCCGATCTAGTAATAACTTTGCCAAAAAGAGATGGAACAGAGAAGTCACCAATATGCCTGCGCTTGGTGAAAACAACTAAGTCCGTTTTTAGAGGGTTAACATGTAAGCCCTTATCAAGACACCAGGCTTCAACAATTAACAAAGCATGCTGCGTTAGATCTGATAGGACATTCAAGTGCTTACCCGAAACTGTCAGAACAAGATCATCAGCATAACTCTGCACGACAAAGCCCGAGAGTTGCAGTATAACAAGTAACTCATCGATTACCAAGAGCCACAAGAGAGGTGACAGTACACCACCTTGTGGACAACCTTTGGCAACTTTCACGGAAACTGACTGATCATCCAGCTTTATCTCAACAGTTCGAGATTTAAGCATAGATTCAATCCAACATATAATGTCTTGATCGACACCAAAATTTTCGCATGCCTTCGTAATCGTTGAAAACAACGTACTGTCAAAAGCACCAGCAATATCCAAGAAAGTACCCACTAGAAACTCTTTATAATCTAGTGATCTTTCAATCTTAGTCACAAGTTCATGTAGGGCCGTTTCACATGACTTCCCGACTCTGTAAGCATGCTGCATGTTACTGAGTGGTTTAATAGATAGACAACCATCCCTGATAAATCTATCAATGATTCTTTCCAAAACTTTTAAAAAAGTCGAGGATAAGCTGATCGGACGAAAAGCCTTCGGATCCGTGTAATCGGACTTACCAGCTTTAGGAATAAACACAACATGACTCCTGCTCCAAGATTGCGGAATGTACGCGAACGCAACTGATGCTTGGAACAGCATGGTTAGATGATCCTGAATAAGTGGAAAGCCCTGCTGTAATTCAGCCGGAAAAATTCCATCAGGTCCACCTGTTTTAAAAGAATCAAAAGAGAAAATGCTCCAACGAAGGATATCAGAATTGATAATCCTTCGAGCAAGGTCCCACTTCGGGTTATCAACAATTGTATTTGAGGGTTCGACAGCAACATAATCAGAGTTGATTATGTCACAGTCGGGAAAATGAACAGAAAGAAGGAGTTCCCCAACTTCCCTGTACGACGAGGTTAGTTCGCCATCAGGACGCCTAAGGACACCAGGTCGACACACCTCGTTTTTAGCCAAAGCTTTATTAAGTCTGGCTACACCAGACAGACTATTTATTTCCTCGCAGAATTTTATCCACGAAGCTCTGTGGGCGGATCTTAGACTTTTTTTATAGTTCTTTTGTGCCACTAGAAAGTTGACCCAATCAGCCGCATGATTAGATCGTTTGGCTGTATTCTTCAGTTTTCTAGCGATTTTCCTTAATTTTTTCAGATCAGAACACCAAAAAGGTTTATTCCGACCCTTATGATTAGAAACAAGTGGGCACGATTTTTCAAAAGCGCCATTGATTGCATTGGTTAGCGAGGAGGCTAACAAATCAATGTCTAAAGCTGAGCTAATTAACCCAGATTCAGGTAGTAATGGAACAATCTCACGCGAGTATAACTCCCAGTTAGTCAATTTCCTATTACGATACGGTTTTAACTGTGGTCTTTTCAGATTAATACTAAAAGAGATACACCTATGATCAGAAGTGAGGATATCATCAGTCACCCTCCAACCGAGAATTAAATCAATGATAGACATAGAACACAAACTAATATCGATTACCTCATTTCTCATGGAGTTGACAAAAGTTGGTTCACAGCCTCTATTGAGAATTTCCAACTCGGGCGAGCTTAGATAGTTAAACAGAGAAGCGCCTCTATTATTAATGTCTGTACTACCCCACAACGAATGATGAGAATTCGCATCACATCCCAATATTAGAGGAAAATTTATCTTCTTGCTCCATAGAACAAGGTTAATAAATTCCACTGACGGTGGTGGTGAGACAGAATCATACGGCAAATAGACTGAAGCTAACACCAGATTTGTGCATGGATTAGTAGAGTCAAGAGTAATGAGTACTGCCACAAGATCGTCTGAGCAGCACTCAGGAATAAGAGAAGCATTTATATTATTAGAAATAAAAATGCAAACTCTAGTTTTAACGTCAGAATTTTTGAAGAAAATTCTACCATTAGAAGTATTTAACCCAGAAACAGCTCCATCAAGAAGATACGGTTCCTGGATTAGACAAAAATCTGTATGCGATACAGTAAGCAGCTTTCTAAATTCATAGGAAGCGGACTTACTGTGGTGCAAGTTAATTTGTTTTAATTCAAGCATGGAAGACATAGAGGAAACCATGAGAAAAGAGAAAAAAAAAAGTAAAATTTACGGCCCTAAAAGAGATCAGCTCTAAAACGTACTGCAACATAAGGTCAGAACCCAGAATGTGGTCAAAAGATTTCCGGTCCACCCGAAAAACAATTGATTGGCGATTAACCTCACGCTTGCTCCGGACCACCTTCCATCCTCCGACATCAACAGACGGATTCATCAACCCGATGTTGGTAGTTACTACAGAAGGTTCCTCAGGTTGCCCTGGGACCCACGTCTGTAGTAGTAATGGTTTTGGAGGGTTGCCAACTGTTAGCTGACAACCACTCCAAATATCTTTGATTTTGGCGACCTCCTCACCAAACCAAACAAACGTTTCTTCATTGCTACACTTGCAGACGAAAACCGAATCAACCAGGTAGCAACCAAGCATACGAGGTATAAAGCATTTATTTTTCACTGCATCTAGGACACGCTGGCTAACCTCCGCACGGAAGAGTCCAAGCTTGGCCTCGTCCAATATGCAGTCGGGGTTCAAACTACGCACACTGAATTTTTTCACTGTAGATACAGCAACTGTTTGTGCGTATGTTTTAGATTTTTTAGCCGCTAACTCCGGGGTATTGCCGGTGATATCTCGGGTCCTTTTCGGTGTACTTACAACACTACCGGAAGGCACTTCCGAGATAGAGCCAAGCTTAACCCCAGAAGTTTACGTTGCAAGCGCTGGCGTCTACGCTTGCCAAGGCGTTTGCTCTTTCCTCGTTGTGAGGATTCAGAAACTGAACCCTCTACATCCGATGCAAGGAGAATATTCTCCGCACCCGATGTTATGCCAGAAGAGCAACCTAATCGCATCTAGGTCAACCAACGGAACATCGGTCACAGATGTACTCCCCATGAGATCAGGTGTCAGAAACCTGCTGCCGCTGAAAATTAAATTTAAATTAATCTATAATAAAGAGTTCAATAAATAACAAAAGAAAAACAAAAAGAAGCAAAACACAAGGCGCAAAGATAAAATGCACACACAAAAGAGCATGCACAAAACAAATTAAAAGAAAAAAACAGTAATAAATAAAACACTTCTCTATTGAGAATGCTCAAAAGAGAGAGAAACAAAAATATAGCCTTTATGAACTAAAACAAAACGGTTAACATGAATTATAAAAATATAAAAAAGAAACAAAAAAAAAATGCTTGTAAAACAAGATCCATAACAATAAGGAAATACCTGCCAAAACAAGCAACAGTACAACCCGAAGAAAAGTACCGTTACTTGTTAAAACCGCCACACCACAGCACACACACAATTTTTGAGTGCAAAACGGATTGATTTACAGAAATTTGATTTAACACATTTATTAAAAATACATTTAATACTATCACCAGAGCAGTAAAACTACGGTACACACAGCACTACACGGTACACTTGACCATAAGATTAAAATATGTAACGAAAATTGAGATATGAAGAATATCAACGGTACACACAGCACTACACAGATAGAAATAACTTATAGATAAAAACCACTTAAACACACCAACAAAATCAAAAATTTTAAAAGTAAATAAAAAGATGTGCACAGGCTAATTCCCTTATCTTTTTAATTCCTTTCTTTATATCTTTTACTTTTATTTATTGTACAATAATTTCACAAAACGCAAAAATAAGATACAAATAAAAAAAAAAAGTAAATTAAATCTTCATTCACTCTATCCCCAACTAAATGAAATAAGTTGTTGGTTTTATTTTAATAACTTTAGAATTTTTATTTTTATTTTTTTTCCTTCTTTTTTTATTTTCCTCTTTTAATTATTTTTGATGTTCGCACTATGAACGCACAAAATAGAAATGAATAGAAATGTGTTAGCATTGAGTTAGTGCTCGACAACTATTTTACAAAAAACAATTAACCAAATACTTAACTTTAATGCACTAATAAAGCTCATCGGGATCCAATATCAAAATAGTCTTATCAGTTAAAATAAAGCCTAAAAAAAACATGTGGCATATATATAGGGCATCTCCTTTATGCAGCGATATATATATATATATATATATATATATATATATATATATATATATATATATATATATATATATATATATATATATATATATATATATATATACTCTAGACAAGACTTATGAATCAAGTGTCATATACTCGATTAGCCCCGAGCTATAAGTGAATTCCCTACAGTCTGATTAGCAATCGTATTTAATAGCGCACATTAAATTTTTTTTTATTGGAACAATCATCTCGAATATAATGCGTAAACACATATATTTCATTACGCGCTAGGTGAGATGATTAATGTGCATATATCCAAAAATAATAACCATCATGAACAAACAGAAAAAAAAAATTAAAATCCGTTCACCTACATATGTCGTCTACTGTTTCTATACCATATACATATTATATCGTTCTAATGCTTTGAAATATTATAATCCGCGTTGGATTATGAATTTCCTCCCAAACCCCTCGTTCCCGTTTTGTTTTTATTACATTTTGTTGTTGAAATATGATGAATGATTTTCGGGAAATAATTTTCACTGCGTACGTCGTATACCATGAACATACATTTAGATTTTTGAAGTATGCGGGATCCCGCTCCATCGGAATTTTTACTAAACCCTACCCCGAGAAAAAAAGTCATATTTTATTTAAACGTAGATTTTTTATTTTATTTTTTGAAGTCTATTACTTAGTTGTTGTTGGTTCGTTTTTAATTTATTACTGTCAACAAATAATCTATGTAATTACACAACAACGGGTAACGGTCGGTTGTACTTTTAATGGTATCGAATTGTGTTATTATTTATTACAAATAAGTCATTATGTGTCAGTTAATATAGTGTGTTAAAAAATTTAATAGGGTTTTGTTGTTATTTGGTAATAAGTCAGTTTTGTTGGCCTAAATATTGATTGCTTTCTAATAACTCTTTGTTATTCCAATTAGTGATGTACTTTTTGGCAAATCAAAAAAGAGCGCAAGAAATCACCTAAAACATATGAAATCATATTTGAAGCTTTATTGATGCATTAAAGTTAAATATTAAGTTAAATGTTTTATCATAGTTATATTCGCCAATGCAGACAGGAACTAATTGCTTTTTAATTAGGCAACTACTTGTATAGCAAACAATGCCGTACATCTTGAAATCGCTTCCGACATGACCACCGATAGTTTCCTAGCAGCATTCAAGTAGTTTCAAAAAAGCGAATGAATATGCACTATATTTTCAGAATTATTGCCAGATGAAATCTTCCATGTTCTAACGATTAAAATACAAAATGGACTATTGAAACGTTTGTCAATCTTATAAAAACGGTAAGCTTAACTTAATAACTGGAAAAATTTGATGTATCTTTAAATTGAAATAAAAACTGATGTTAAGAATAAAAATGTACCGTAAAACCGTAAATTAAAGATTTTTCTCACTCATCAAAAAAATTAGTATCAACAAGAGTAACCATTGTAAATTTTGACACTAACTGGCCCAGTTGGGAGAATATTACAGCGTTGTTGAACATTCTGTACTTTTAAGAAAAAATTAGTAATCAACCAGCTAGAGTGTTTATTTTAAAAGTAGGAGGTAAAAAGTGGATGTTTCCCACATCAGGTGAACAAACAATAAAATGTTCATGAATTTTATTAATCTGACACAATCTAGAAATATCCAAAACTAGAAATCAATAAAGTTGTATAGCGGTTGAGTATACTACTCATCCGTACAATTTTATGAAAAATTATCGTCTACATAATTATAAGTTACATCACTTTCATAACATAATAAATTTCGACACATTAACATTCGATCAACTGTGAAGTCAAACACAACCATTATTGTCAGTACTCGTACTATACCAACTGAAGATCCAATTAAGAAAGTGGTTTGCCAATACTGCAGTAAGTTTAAGAAACTTACCGAAAAACCACACCGAAACGTATCTCAGAATTGCAAGAATATATGATCTACTTGGTTGTTTGACTCCCATTGCTATTTTTGAAAAAAATTTTATTCAGTTGATGTAGCAGTTAAGACTGGATTGGACCAATCAATTTCACAGCACCTTCAGAAGTAAAAGTGTAAAAGTTCCCAATGTACCCAATAGAAGTGCCCCACACAAGTGTGGTCGTTGTTAATGATATTACAATCCATCGCCAATTGTATACCATGGATGATCCAATCAGCATTAAAATACATAGATTGGCCGATGCAAACGAACGTGCGAATGGTGCTGTATGTGCGGTTAAAATAACAAAAGGTGAAATCTCTATTATGCTGCGCTTTGTTCTATATCTCGGGTTGCACCGTTACAAAAGACAACCACGCCACTTAGAACAAAGGCAACACTGTTTGTTGGAAATATTAACGCACGATGTTAGTGACGATCTGAATTGCTGGATAAAATCGAGCCTTAATGTCTTAAAGTCATGCTAATAATTAGAATACAGTACCAGGCGTTTCCGTCTTATTATTGGCCTCTGTATGGAATGATTGTAAGTAAAAGAGTTTTTCAGGAATGCAATGAGTATTATGTTTAATCAATTATTTGAAAATCTAATTTGTATTAATTTTAAAGTTTTGTGTTATTTAAAATGTATATAAATTAGATATTCGGCGATTAAATGACGTTTTGGTCGTAAAACGGTTAATTTAATTGATTTGTAATGTTTAATCAATCTTTCTAAAATCTAATTTATATTATAATTATAATTTATATTTTATTTATATTTTTATAATTTTATATTTTAAATGATGTAATAAATTAATTAATTAAAAATTTCAGGCAAAAACTAATCCAATTATCATAACTGGTGACTTCAATGATAAGTCAAAACTTTGGCATTATATGGAAACAAATGACCGAGGGATCAGTAGAAAACTCGTAGTTTTTTGCAAAAAAGAGACCTGTTTGCTGCCACACTAGATCAATTTCAATATTGAAGTACTTAAACTTTGCAAATATTAAATGTCATATTTGTTATTATTATCACTACGTCTCATAGATGGCGTGGTGTAATTTTTTAGTACTTTTTGTTTGTACAGTACTTTTTACTTTTTATAATAACATGCTTGATTCAGTACTATTGTTTTATGTAGTGAGTGAACACACATTCAATACAATAACTAAAATAAGGAAAGAGAAAATAATCACAACATATTTTTTGTTCCTTCGAGCCGGATATTAGGCAACAATCGTCATAATTAAATCAAATTATTTCGGCAAATACATATAAAAATTACCTTTACAAATGGCTAATCGAAAAACACTAAACATAAAACGCGGACACGTGTTTGGTACATTAACCTCAATTAAGAATTACTTGTCAAATTTCGACGGTCAAGATTTTGAAGCAGTTAAACCAAGATTAATTATAGCATCAACAACACACCAAACATATTTTGATATTCAAACGCAAATTGAGGCATTGGAAAATAATGAAGTAGATGTAGAGGGAAAAGTCGAAAAATTCAACGATTTATATTTTGAAGTTACTGCAAAAGCAAATACAATCAAAAATAAAGCATCATCAACAGTAATATCATCACAGGTTGAGCACACCGGCAACCATAAGTCATAAGAATATTTGCAATTACCAACAATCAAAATACCCGAGTTTGACGGGAACTACGGAAATTGGTTTGATTTTCGTGACACATACAACGCTTTGGTTCACAAAAATAAGTACAACGTTAGTAGAAAGATATGAAAATCACAAAATGATCATTACAAAATATGTCGTGGCACTATTAAACATTCAACCATTATCAACAGAATCACCAGAACTACTTCGTAATCGCATTGATACAACTATCAGGCACATGCGCATATTGAAACAATTAAAACATCCAGTAGACGAATGGAACACAATAGTAGTGTGCCATATAACCTCAAAACTAGATCCTACAACGCGTCGTGAATGGAAAACCAAACACTCCTGCAATACAATGACATTTCCGTTGTTAGAGGAGCTAAAACAATTTATTGAACAAAGATGTCAAATGATTGATATTTTTCCGCAAGCAAAACCGAAAGATATTTCGAAATTCACAAACAACGGAAGGTTATCATCGTATCGCAACAATTCAAATTCATCCAGAATGCTGCATACGCAAACACAATTAAGTTTTGAGACAACCACAGCATCATCATCAAGATTATGTTAACATTACTGTAATGGAAATCATCCAATTTATCGATGTCAACAATTTCTCAGACTCTCAACGAACGATCGCATGAATCGTGTCAGAGATCTGAATTTGTGTTTGGTTTGCTTTAGTCTGTATCACAGACATTATCAGTGCACAGCTGGTACTTGTAAACATTGTAACAAAAGTCACAATACATTGTTACATTTTGAGAAACGAGATGCACAAGTTATCAATACTACAAGTAATAAATCAACAGCAATCTGCAAAGCGCAAAATGAAAATACAAACATAGAAAATCCATTAAATGCTACGATTAGCGCTTTAGCAGTGAATCACAATAATTTACCAGTGACACAAGCTGCAAAAAGTCTCAATGAATCAACATCAAACTCACAAGTCACGTGTCATCAATCAGAGAAAGTTATTCAAACACAAGTTTTACTGTCAACCGAAGTTGTTTTAGCATTTGATTCAACTGGCGTGGCTCATCACTGTCGAGTTTTATTGGATTGTTGCGCACAATCAAATTTTATATCAGAGCACAAGTGTCAATTGCTACGTCTTAAACGGCAAAAAAAAATCAACAACAATTAATGGAGTTAATCAATCCACAGTACAAGTTCAACATATAGAGTAAACGTCACTATTAAATCGAGATTCATCGAGATACATGCAATCTTGAATTTTTGATTCTAAATCATATCACCAATAATATACAAAATCTTCAAATTGATGACATCAACGCTTGGAACATTCTAGAATCAATAAAATTAGCTGATTCATCATTCAATAGACCTAGTAAAATCGACATGTTACTATAGGTTCCAAAATTTTCTTCCAACTTTTATGTGTTGGGCAAATAAACCTATCTGACCATCTTCCCATCCTTCAAAAAACTGTTTTTGGTTGGATCATTGCTGGTAAAGTATCAAATTCCAAACCATCCACGAATTATTTTACAACATGCAATCTAGCAATCATTGAAGACAACATTCAATTAAACCAACAATTAGAGAAAGTCCCTTAATCCAAACATCTTACATCTGATGAAGAAAAATGTGAAGAACACTTCATAACTAATGTTCGACGTGATCTAAATGGGCGGTTCATCGTTAAACTACCGTTCAAAACAGACAACGTTCAGTTAGGTGATTCGTTTAATGGTGCTCTTAAACGATTTCATTTGTTGGAAAACAAACTGGAAAAGAACCTGGAATTAAAATCAATGTATCATGAATCCATTAAAGATTATATTTGGGCCATATGGTGAAGGTAGATTCAACCTTAGTAACACAGCCAAATTACTTTTTACCACATTATGTTGTGTTGAAACCGACTAGCACCACAACAAAGCTACGAGTGGTCTTTGATGGATCATTTAAAACCAGCAATAATACATCACTCAACGATCATCTCTTGATTGGCCCAGCAACACAAAATGGTCTGTTTTCAATTATATTGAGATTTCGAAAATATCCAATAGTTATTACCTGTGTTATAACTAAAATGTATCGACAGGTACAAATCTATCAAGAAGATCAAAGGTTTCAGCAGATCATCTATAGAGTGATTATCAATTTCAATATACAAGCTGACAACAGTTACGTATGGTACTACATCCGCACCATACCTAGCAACAAAATGTTTACAACAATTGGCCTGCATTGAAGCAGAAAACTATCCAATGGCGCATATCACAGTCACTAACGACTATCACGTTGATGACATCCTACTGAAGCAGAAACACTCCAAACAGCTATTCAGTTACAATCCTAGCTCAATCAAATGCTTTTGAGGGGTATGGATTTGAACTTAGGAAATGGTGTACCAATTCCTCACAATTATTACAACACATTCCTATAAGGAAATTCGAGCTCAAAATTCAGTACTAAAATTCAATGACGATCATACCATAAAAAAACTTGGTATACTGTGGACTCCGAATCAAGACACACTGTCTTATAACGTTAATTAACCTGATAACATTCATCAGGTAACAAAGAGGACTATTTTATCAGACATTGCTGCTATCTACGATCCACTTGGCCTCATTGCCCTAGTATTATAGTAGCAAAAATCATCATGCAAGAATTATATGGCAAATTCGATTAGAATGGAACGAATCATTACCAATCCATTTACAGACAAAATGGCTACAGTTTCGACAACAATTAAGTTATTTAAATAATCTGAATATCGACCGACATATTCGATCATCACCAACGACAAGGTCGTAATTACACGGTTTTTCTGATTCATCCAGTGCAACTAATGTCATATCAACCAGTGCAACTAATGTCAGTCTACTATGTGCAAAATCTCGTGTAGCTCCGCTCAACAAAGTTATGATTCCAAAGCTTGAATTATGTGCAGCAAATTTATTAGCAAAACTTCAAACCAAAGTCTATTCAGCAATGCACATAAAATTTGATCGAAAATATCTTTGGTCCGATTCAACAATGGTTTTTTCATGGCTTGCAGCATTACCTTCAAGATGGAAGAATTTTGTGGCTAACAGAGTCGCTAACATACAACAATTAACAAACGTAGACGAATGGCATCATATTGAACCGCAGCAAAATCCAGTCGACTTGTTATCTCGAGGAGTTTTACCTGTTGATTTGACTAACTCAAAGTTATGGTGGAATGGTCCAGACATATTATCTACACACAACGAAATCGTACCAAACGAAAATAGTATAAACATTAACCAGGAGCATATACCTGAAAGAAAAATACTTGCAGCACATGTCAGCATTAACAATACATCATTTATTGACAAGTTTTCATCATTCATCAAGTTGCAACGCGTAGTAGCATACATTTTGCGATTTTTCGAAAACATAAGAAAAACGAAGTTAAATCGTATTAGTGGTCCATTATTATCAGTCACTGAACTGAATACCACAAAACTCAAACTCATAAGTATAGTACAACGGCAATCATTTGGTATTGAGATAAGCAATTTAGAATCCGGTCAAATCATCAAGAAAACTAGTAAACTTGTTATGCTCAATCCATTCATTGACAAGCAAGGCATCATAAGAGTCGGAGGCAGACTATCTAATGCAGATATTTCGTTCAACCAAAAATATCAAATGCTACTTCCAACTGGTCATCTGGCAGATTTAATAGCACAATATGAACATATTCACAATTTACATTTCGGTAAACAATCATTATTATCAATGCTTCGGTTAAATTATTGGCCATTAAGAGGACCAAATCTAGTATGAAAGACAGTGTACAACTGTATCCGGTGCTACAAAACAAAACCTAAAACGATACAACAACTGATGGGTAATCTACCGCAACAAAGAGTGGAAATTTTAAGACCATTCATCAACACCGGAATAGACTTTTGTGGTCCATTTCTTAATAAACCTTCTTTAAAACGAGGAAACAATTTCGTCAAGGCATATGTAGCCATATTCATATGTTTTGCCACAAAGGCGATACACATCAAGCTCGTCGGTAATTTGACATCAGAATCATTCTTTTGTGCATTAAAACGTTTTATTGCACGACGTGGCAAATGTTCAAAGATGTACTGCGACAATGCAACAAGTTTTACTGGGGCTAAAAAAGAACTCGATAGTTTCCGGAAGTTTTTTAACGTCAATGTTAATCAAACCAGCATTTACACAACATTAGCGCCAGAAGGCATCGAATGGCACTTCATCCCTCCGAAATCCCCACACTTTGGAGGCCTATGGGAGGCTGGGATGAATTCTGCCAAATATCATCTCAAAAGAATCATGAGCGACGCACTACTTACATACGAAGAATTCAACACCATATTATATCAAGTGGAATCTTGTCTTAATTCAAGACCGCAATTCCTTTCGACCCAAACGACGTCAGTCCATTGACGCCAGCACATTTTCATATCGGTGACAGTTTAATAGCAACTCCTGAACCTGATTTGACAACACACAAAATCAATCATTTATCTCGATGGCAACGAACAGAGCAATGTTACAACATTTCTGGCAGCCTTGGTCCACGATTTTCATGAATTTCAAAATCGATCTAGGAAAAATTCAACTAAAATTCCAATTGATATCGGCTCAATTGTTATCACCTAAGACAATAATCTTCCTCCTTTGAAGTGGAAAATGGGGAAAATCATCGAATTTCATCCAGGACGTGACAACATTACCAGGGTGGCCAGTGTCAAAACACAACATAGAGTAATCAAGCGAGTGGTTCACAAGTTGTGTCCACTTCCAAATTTAAATGATTAATTTTACTTAGTATATATATATATATATATATATATATATATATATATATATATATATATATATATATATATATATATATATATATATATATATATATATATAAATATATATATATATATATATATATTATATATATATATATATATATATATATATATATATATATATATATATATATAAGTATATATATATATATATATATATATATATATATACATATAATATATATACATATATATATATATATATATATATATATATATATATATATATATATATATATATATATATATATTTATATATATATATATATATATATATATATATATATATATATATATATATATATATATATATATATATATATATAAACTTTCCAGCAAACCTTTTACTCAATTATAAATAACCATTTATCTGATAGATTAGTAACTGCAGTCGGTATTTATGGCATACTACAAAAGAGTGTCACCAAATAATGCCCGCAAGAGTCACGCACCTCTGGAGCATCGTTTTTAACAGTAGCATAGATGGCAACGTCCTAGAAGTAGTATTCGCGGACGATAAAATAATGCTCTTTATAAAAATCTTTAGACAAAGCGTTCAGAAATTAGCGCAGAGTGATATCAACAAAATGACTGATTGGTGTTGCAGCTATAAAATGGAGCTTACTTGAGCCAAAACTAAAGGTAATAAAGTATTTTTAAATTTTTAGTGGCAAATTTCCATCAGATAAAATTTAGTTAAAATATCAATTTTAAAATTAGAATATTATAGTATTGTTAAAATTAATGCTTTACGCTAAACACTATTTTAATAAATTTAATATTTAAATGTTAATTAACAAAAAAATATAAAATTTTTAAAAACTTACCATGTGTAACTAACGTTGTTAAGTATATCATAAATAATACTTTTCTATGTGTAAAACGATACGGTAAAATATTTAAAGTTATTAAAACTAATTTTACCGTATTTAAAATCAGCATCATCATTTTCACATTCACTAGTTCACTTTAACAAAAAAAAATAAAAAATTAAAATGCAAACACTTTTTTTTTTTTTTAATTTAAAGAAAATGATGAAAAATTATATAAAACGAAAAAGCTTATAAGCAACACATACGCTCTCACTCACACACACTTAAACCGAAAATAAAAGCACAAACAATTTTCCGAGAAAAACACTTAAAATTGCTACGTTTTGAATTTTCTTTTTTCCTTTTTTACTATTACAATTACACAAAAATCACTTTGAAACTATTTTGTTTTGTTTTTTTTTTTATTTTATTTTTTAGAGCTTTGCATGCGCTTTATTTTCCTTGTATGGCGCAAATTTTGTTTTTTGCGTGTTGTTGTTGTTGTTGTTATTTGTATTCGTAACTGTGTCGACGAGCTGGAAAATAAATGAGAAAAATGAAAATTAAATAATTTTTATTTTTATTTTTAGTTTAATATTTTGTAATTGCAAAAAAAAAATTTTTTTTTAAAAAATTAAAATTAAAAATAATTGGAATGTCACTGTCATTTGTTTTTCTTTTTGGAAGAACGATGAAACGACTTTAATTCTATAGTAGTGAAAATATGGTAAGAAAGTGCATATGGGTGGGTAAATACTGTATATTAGCTAGCTATTGTTGGCGCCATTCTTCGATGTTATGAACTCGACCTTATATTGTTGCAATGTTCTATAGTTTTAATTAAAAATGTGCAGTAACAAAATAAATTATCAACATTTGTTTATCAAAAATATTGTTTTGCTGCTATGATGGATTGCAACAATACAAGCACAATGTAGTTATATGATTGGCGGTAAATTCCATCCTAGACCTTGTTTGAACCAAAATAGATCAAACATTGGATTGTAGGATAATTGCCAGCAGAAATACAATGCGACTCTTATTACAAAACTGCAAATGTTACGTTGACCTTGCAGGTCACATTACCTACAGAGAAAGAGACCTAAATCAATTAAGAATTTCGTTGTTGTTTTGATGTGAATGGTCAGCTAGGTACATGTCCAGCATCAGCGTTCTTTGCAGAGCTTAGAATATTTGCACTACAACAGAATATTCCTGCTGATATTTTTACCGCTACAATGGCCAAACTTTGGGAGCCAACAAAAAAATTAGTTGGGATAGCAAAAATCATTATCCCACTAGCATTTTTGAATATAAATGGGAGGCTGTAGTTAAATCCGTTCTTAAGCATCTGCTGGTGGTATCAAAATATGTCTACTTTTCTTTTAAAGAAAGAACTACCCTACTTGGTAAAATAATTGGAGTATTAAACTGTCGGTCTCTATACTGAATTGGCAAAGACAAACTACGAAAAGTGGCAGGTACACGTTTTTAAGGGAAGGTTGTAAGCCGTGCAGAATAACTGCCAGGGTTTTAAAAAAGATATAAATTGGAATTATTTGTAAAATAACTGCAGCTACAAATAAAATTGCAAACTCTCCATTAAACATACAGTCTACAAACTGTGTTTAATTCCAACAAGGATTTTTCCTTAACGATTAACGGTGACCGTTAAGTTTGGGAATATTAAAAGCTAGAAGTGTAATATCAATTAAGCATAGCTTCTTTAGAGGCAAAGCGTTTAAATTTAATGAGGTTATGTTTTCGGTAGACAACAGTAAGTTACAAACAATTTGAAAGTAGCCAAACTGAAGCAGCCAACTGCAAGTCATTGTCAATTTTTCATTAGCAAGGAAACAAAAGTGATCATTGAGTAAAATCACTGAGTGATGCTTCACTCAAAGTGTCAAAAATGGCGTTTAACTTTTTATTATTGCTGCTCAATTTATTAACGCCATGATGTGTAGAGATTTTTAAACGAGGAAATCCGGCCATTTCTATTTAATGCAGTTGATGGCTGAAGTGTATAGAGCCGTAATAATGATTATGTGGTCGTTTAATTAAATCGAGTTTTCTTTTTTATAAAAGTCTTTCGATGATTGTAACTCGCCTACCTTTTAATCTGTATCAAATTTACCTATGTTAATTTGTAAAATATGATGTGTGATCAAACTTGTTTTCAAATAGCAATTAGGAGCACCATGAATCTTGAGAATTTAATTATGGCACACAAATTTTATTTCACACATATTTTTGAACTTATCGAAGTTCAAGGCCGGCGGTGGGTTGGAGCCTCTAACAAAGCAAACTGTAGATTATGTTTGAGTATTGGGTTCGTTTTAGAAAAAGTATTTACGCTTTTAAAATTGACAAAATCATAGAATTTGGTAATCAATCTGAGTTGTGAGTAAAAACAAAAATAATTAAGTCACTTATTACGGATTCAATTCAAAAAAATAAGTAACAGGGGATAACTTAGTAGTTCACCCCGACAATAGACATAAGTTTCGGACTAAGCATTCAGTTATAAAAGTACACTGATAATTGCAATATATTAGTGTTCGTGTTAGTTTCGTCTTTTCGGTGCGTGACTTCATGCGAATGTGACTAAAAGTAAGTAGATGTTGACAAAAATGCATGTAAAGATAATTTTATTGCATACAACTGCCTTGATAATTTTGGTATTGGTTATTTCAATTAATTTGTAATATTTAATCATTTTTTTTTAAATCTAATTTGTATTAATTTTGAAGTTTTGTGTCAAATAAAGTGTATTTAAATTTAATGTTCGTCGTTTACATGACATATTCTCACATTTACAGTTGCGCTTGGTCTCACATTCTCATCAATCAATCAATCAAATACAACTGCTTTGATATTGTTGCTTTGATTTTTGTGTCAATATGTGATGTGGTTTGGTGATATTACCATATAGGTAATTGCATACACTGTCTGCAGTAATTGATTAAATTGCATTAAAATATTGTGTTTCCGTTGACGATATTATTATGTTTAGCCAGTTGTTAGTCTACAAATAGCTTGTCTTGACTGACTGTAATATGTTTTGGGTAAATTACATCGATTAGCGAGAAATTTCATAAACATTTTAATGAAATGCTGATGCTTAGTACCTTTTTTAAGCAAAAAAAACTTCAGTCGCTTTTGTGCCTATCAATCTGGCTGTGCTAGACCAAAGAATAGAATCAGTGAGTGGAAAAACAGAACAGAACTCAAAAACAATGGAAAGCATTTCGACGAGCCAATTGATAAAAATAATCACGGGATCGACACGTAAAACAGGAGAGGTCAATAACTACATTAAGTCTAATCCATACTAGTTCAAGAACTGTTACCTGGAATACAAATGGCCTTGTGCAATGCATTTCAAAATTAAAAGTATTTTTTAACCAAAAAGAAATTTATGTATGCCTAATTTCAGAAAGTCACTTTACTAGAACCACTGCTATCAAGGTATACATCCAGCACAAATAGCTAGTGGCATGACTGCAATCTTTATTAGGAAAAATATTACACTTAATGATGAATTAGCAATAGATGAGGAATCTATATGCAAATAGCTTTACTGGGTACAATCCATAAAAGTAAGACTACATCAAACTTATTTTATTTTTGGCGGAGCCCATGACTTTGACGCGAAAAAAATATTCTGGGGAGCTATTTGAAGCATACAGAACACTAAAATGAGAGTTTCACTGCAACTGACATTTGGACTCAAATAAAATTCCAAAATAACCAAAAGTGGCACTAAAGTAAGAAAATCAAGCCCTTGGAGTACTAACAAATAAGTTGGTTAACAAAAAAGTAAGTCTTGACAAATCCATAGGGAAAAAAATCTCAATAGAAGAAAGAATCAATATTACAGATAGCAGAAAAATTATACCAGAACATTAATTGTGGTTCCGGTACATAAAGTCACTAACACAATTGTAGAAGGCGCTGGGAAAAGTGTGCTCAGCAACATTTTTAGATGTAGCCCGAATATTTGATAAGTTTTGGCACTATAGTCGGGAACTTAGTGTCCAACGAGAATTGCTAAAACTATATTTTGAGTTATTTCCGGATGAGACAAGAAGTTCCACAAGATAGTATCCTGAGCCCAGTATTGTACCTACTGTATACAAATACAGTACTAAACATAGTATAGAAACTAGACTAGGAATGTTTGCTGATGACACTAATGCTAGTATCGTTTGTTCAACATAGAAACTACAACATGCTTATATTTTAGTGACATAGTTGAAAATGGAGAATAACACTAAACGAATTGAAATATAGAAAGTTAAATTATATTCCAAATAAACTAAACGCTAAGCATCTCGGTATGAAACTAGACACTTTGCTCAAGTGGAAAGTGCATATGTTAAAGAAAACGCAAGAACTGAATTTAAAATTCAGAAAAATACACTAACGATACTGCAAAACAAAAAATCGCACATTTCATCAGAAATTCTTCACCTTTGAAATGCCCATCCCGAAATTGAGGAGGTTACGTAAATCAAACAAAGATTCTGGTATCAAAGTTGATGTGTTCTTTACACAATAATTTTTAGATTTCTTTATAGATGATTTTGTAGATCATCGTGTCAGTCATCGAATATTTTAAAGGTTTCACGATTATAACGTGTTTCATGTAAAATGGCATTCATATAATATAACTTTCTGAAGTTAGCCCGAAAAAAAATGAATGTTGAATGTAGCAATTGTCGTAATGTTTACCATGCTATTTGTTATCAAATGAACAGTGTCGAAGTTGATTTTTTACTAAAAAATAAAAAAAAATTGACAATGTATTTATTGTATTACAGCCAAAAAAAGTGGTCAGTCAGCTGATGAAAGTGCTGCTAGGCCAAAAGTAACTGTTCTTGGTGTGAGTGATAAAAATGTTGATCTCAGTGATATCCAAAGTTCCCTGGCAAAAATATTGTTTGAAATGGATGAAATTAAGACCAATATAAAAGGTAACTCCGATGAGTCTAACAAAAATTTCAATTTGATAAGGAGCATATGACATCAATTACTACGGCCTTTGAACGCATTGTTTCAATTGAGAAACCGCATATTGTTTAACTGACAGGACAGCGGTATTAGAAAGTAAACTAGATGACATTGATCAACAAAAACGTGAAAACAACATTATTATTCATGGTTCAATAAATAATTTTTTTTTAAAGATGGTCTCGATATTCAAAAAATAGAGGAAGGAATTATTTACTGTGCAAAACAAATTCAAATGGCGGTCCATCGCCTATAATAATAAAATTTAAAAACAAATGTATTATAAACCAGCTGTTGAAATTAAAATCTAAATTTAGAAACAGAATGAAAGCAGCTAATAATAATAACAACGTTTACATCAATGAAGGACCTTACCAGTCTACGTCGTTAATTTTTTAGTGAAGCAAAAACTTTGAAGAAACTAAAAAAATACCAATTCCTGTGGACGCGTAACGGCGAAAAAGGATAGAAAGGATCCTTAGAAAGGATAATGGGGAACCGGTGGTTTTTATCAATTCAAAGGTGGATCTAAAAAAAATTATTTAATATTATTATGTTAAGATGTCGTATTTCAATTTAAATAATATTCCACTGAACTTGAAAAGCAACCGTTTACCCCATTCTTCGAATCATAATAAATTTTCCACTAATTTACTATTTAATAAACCTAAATTATTTTTAGACTCAAGGTTCGTCATCTTACAAAATGTTCGACCACTTCGCTGCACTTTGATGGTTTTGTAACACATATCGAAAAAATGGACAATAAACCAATTTGGTGGTTTCTGACGGAAATTTGGATACATAGTAGTGAATGTGCTAACTATAATATTGATAGATATGATTTATATGCTAACTGTAATGATGTTAATAGGTCAACTGGTGTTTATGTATATATAGATAAAAATATTGCTGTACGCGCGACATTATTCGTCATAGTCTTAAAACAGCAGACTGCTTACAGGTAAACGTTATCATTAATGGTCAGTTATTTCCTTTTTTGTGTGTATATCGAAACCACTTTCAAACCACTTTTAATCTCTATAATTGCTGGGGATTTTTTTGTGCTTGGTGATTTTTATATTGACATCTTAAAAAATAATAACAAAATACTAGAATATAGCCACTTGTATCGATCACGTATTTTTTAAAACGAAACCTATGACAAATTTTATGATTTATGGCGATAATATAGAAGTGATGTGTGATCATAATATGCTTTTAATTGCGATAAAATTTAATCACAGTTCCAAAAATTTATCTGGTAATTCAATTTGTTGTTCAAGCTATACTGACACGAATCTTTTTACTGACATGGTTAAAAGTGAATCATGGCAGTCTATTTATAACTCCACTTGTCCTGTGGTTGCTTATTACTACTTTATTTTTCTCTTGGTTGAGTAGGTATATTCTTGGTTGAGTAGGTATATTCGTTTATGTCAGAAGCGTTTCAAATTTAAAAATGAACCACTCAAACCATGGATGACCAGAATTGGAAGTTTGATTAAAAAGCACCCAAGCTATAAAAATGCCAAAGTTAAATATTATAAGATTAATTTTAATTTATACAGTGGAAATACTTTAGCACAATGGAAGTTTATTGATTATTTACTTAATAAGCCCGACAATAAAGAAATCATTAAAAAAATATGTGGTCCTTCAAAAAAAGTGCTTACTTCTGATTAAGATATTAGCAATGAATTTAATGGGCATTTCTTAGACATACCCCATCAACTCGCGTCTAAAATTTAATTCGGACTCAATATTATAAACAATAACATTTTCACTGATATTATTTATACTTCTAATTCAAGTTATTATTTTTTCCAACAGATAGCACCGAATTATTAAATTGTATAAATGGTCTAAAAAATAAGCATTCCATGGGAGATGATCAGTTGGGCACCTCCATTATTAAGAACATTAGCGTTTATATTTCGATGTTTAATCACATATTTTTAACCTAAGTTTTGCCCTTGGTTTTTTTTCTGATAAATTGAAATCGGCAGTTGTTATACCTCTTCACAAAAAAGGCTCGACATTAGATCCTAATAATTATCGCCCCATATCGTTGTATCAAAAATTTTCTCAACAATAATCAATTTGGATTTATTAAAGGTCGTTCCACTGAAGACGCTCTTATTAAGTTAAATAATTTTACTTTTAATAACTTTAATAAAAAAAAATAGTGGCTCTGTTCATCGATATCACCAAGGCTTTTGATTTCGCGAATCATGATATTTTGCTACTTAAATTTCAAAACATTGGTTTCCGGGGCACATCACTGAAATGGTTTAAAAGCTATTTAAAAAATAGAACTCAAAAAGTTCGTGTTAATATGTCGTACAGTGCTCCTGGTATTGTTAATATTGGAGTTCCTCAAGGGTCGGTGCTGGGATCTCTTCTATTTCTAGTATATATCAATTCAATTTTTTTCCATGGATATCTCCGGTGAGTTGATTGCGTTCGCCGATGATACTGTAATTTTATACAATTCAAATAGTAATATTGATATAGAACGGATGATTATCCGTGATTTGACAGTTTTACGTTATTCCTGATATGCTTAAAAAATAACTAAACGCGGTGACAAGTTTTTATTTTTCGATTCTGGCCCTACTCAAAATCGAATTTTAATTTTTACAACGAATCGTAATTTAGATTGTTTACAAAATGCATTTAAGTGGTTCGTTGATGGAACTTACAGGGTTGTTCCACTATTATTTTATCAGTTGTTGACTATCCATGCAATATTAGAAACGAAATCGATTCCTCTAGTATTTGCTCTTCTCCCAAATAAGTTGAAATCCATATGCACAATAGTTTTTGATGAACTCAAAAAACTAAAATCCTCCTTAAATCCTACATCTATTATGAGTGGCCATAATCATAACCACCATTGAGAACCATAAATCTCTTTGAACTTATCCGTTTTGATAAGTTTAATTGTAGATCATAAATCACTTTGCAATTATCGGTTTAGATAGGTCCAATTAACCGGCTTTAGGACCTATAAAACCCCACTATTCCACTATTAAACAATCCACCAATAGATTTTTTTTCTAATTTTGTTCAAAGTTACTTGTATTCATGGCTTACAGAACCTACCGTGCTCGTTAATTGATATCTTGAAGTTAATTTAACGCCTTTAAGTTTTCTTTAAAAAAAGATTGAATGCTTCTTTTTATTATAATAAATTCAATTATTTTTTTTCTATTTAATTGATTTTTTTTTATTAATTTTGATTTCGTCTAAATTTGTTTTATATTTTTTTCATTGTATGATAGTTTTATGTCGTGACAGAGACATTTTTTTCGGGCTGACATTAAAATAATGTCTTGAGAGACAATTTTTTCTAGGATGATCAAAAAAATGTCGCGATTTTTCAGTGTCATGATATATTAGTGTTACCATCGTGTTTTATTGGATAATTTCTAGGCTAACTTCACAGACATATATAATATACCAAATTTATTAAACCTCCAATGGTATGAAGATAACGAATTAAACTATGCAATAACGAATATGTTTATACTTTATGTGAAAAACTCATCAAAAGTGTTTTTTTATTTAAATCACTCAAAAAAAAAAAAAACGAATTTCCCGAAAGTTTTAATTTGCATTATCCCAATTTATATCGTACACTCCAATGTAATAATAAAGGTGTTATATCATATTTAAAATAGAAAAATAAAAATCGGAAAATCAACACCAAAATCTACGTTTAACTTCATCATGAAAACCCAAACCGACAACAACAACAACAAAAAAAAATCTTTATTACCATAATTTCTATTATCATAATCTAATAATGGGAAAACATACGTTTTTCTCTTCAACAAATTTCCTTTTTTTTTTTTGTTTTTTATCAATTTTTTATATTATTTATATAGAAAATGAATGGGAAAATATTTTACAACACTGCAATGCAGGTAGGCCAATTTTTTGGAATTTTTAGTTTTTTTTTTGTTATGGGGGATAGAGTTGTAAATGAGAAAGGTAAATGAGGACACACAATTTTTTGTGGCATAGTTTAATACTTTAATGCAATGAAAATGTCACTACAACATAACTGAAAATTATTCAAATATGCATAATATAATCTCGCATAGCGCTCAAAATCCAGCTCTCGCATTTCAAACATTCGAATGTGTATTACGATCTAAAACCAAGCATTAATTTCAGATAACGGGTAAAATGAAACTAAAATAGACCACCGACTAACAACACCTCCACAAAAACCAACAACAAATTGACAAAATTAAAATGATATCATTTTATTTGAGGTTTTTTCATGAAAAATTAATTTTTCCTCTCTCTATATATATGCAAAAATGGAAAATTAAAATAATATCGAATATCGTCATAATCATTTTCTGAATGCTGGAAAATTTAATTTTTATTAAAACCAATCATTGATTTTTTACATCTTTTCATCCGATGGTGATTGATTGTGGTGGATATTATGGGACCATTGAATTGTGGCTTAAAAATCGGATAATGTAAATTAATTTTGTATGGCAAAACTATTTTGGCCATTAATTGTTGTTCGAATTATGTATGTAATGATTTAGTATTGTGGTTTGTGGCTCTCGTTTTTAATTAATTTAATTAATTTAATTAATTTAGAACAATAAAATGTTGGAAACTGGATCCAAAAGATTTAACATTTTAGCTGTAATTGGTTCTATTTAAATGCTATCTATATTTGTTTGCGGGCTTAAGTTCGATCCCCGCCGATGATCACAATGCCGTGACTAATTTTGTGTCAAATCGTTTGTTGAGCTGACCACCTATACAACGATTATCATTTGTAAAAATATGATCTGAAAGATCTTGTTCAAAATCTTAGTAAAAGATCAAATTTGGCCTGTATTATTCTTTTAGAAAAAAATGTAATATCTGTGAAAGTAATCCAAATAATTTATAATACTTTTCTACATTTAAATAATACAAACACTAAAACCAACTCAACTTCATGGAAGGCAAATCAGCAAGACTGAATGAATCAATCATAGAAAGTAATATTGCTCACAATCATATCACCAACGACGCCCCTGTAAATCAATTCACCAGCAAGATTACGGCTCTTCCAACCATCACAGTATCTTTCCATGATATAAACTACAATTTGCTTACGATTAGAATCCTTGTAGAATCTGAATCGGAAGCTTCTTTCATTACGGAGAAAATTGCAAAGACACTCCAATTAGAAATGCAACATTACTTAATCTTGAGCAATGGTTGATCGTCTGTGCATGCTGGAAGAATAAAGGGTAGCATAAATGTCATACTATACTCAAAAGATGTTTTTGATGAATCAAACGACATTTTCATCAAAATCTTACAATCAAAGAAAATTTCCGTTAACTCAAGAACTTTAAGTATACGATAAATTATTTGGTTCGGTCATTGGAGGAACAACTCTATCACAATTAATGATCATGAAACCTTTGTTAAGATTTTTGATCTCCTTGGGTGGTTTACTCCGGCAACCATTAAACTTGAAATAATACGGCAGTCTATTTGGATGAGACGGGCTCATTTGCATGAAACCCTACCAACAAAAATTGGGAATGGTTGGAAGGAGATTGAACAAGAAATGCAATGTATGTCAGAAATGCCGTATATATATATATATATATATATATATATATATATATATATATATATATATATATATATATATATATATATATATATATATATATATATCTTTTCAATCCGCTGGACGAGTATTGATATGTTGGGACCAACGTCATTCATTTGGTGATAATATTAAAAGATAACGCAAGGCCCCATTATCTAAAAGTAATCAATGGGGATTACCTTTAATCAATGGGGAGCTCACCCAAACTGAGGGTAACGAAGTCATTCATTTGTATATTTATTTGTATTGCTACAATAGCCAATCACTTGAAATTAAATAGCAATTTTACAACCGATGCATTCCTGTCAACGTTGAGTCACTTTACTACTCGAACGGGAATACCAGCAAATTTTTATAGCGATCCATTATCGCTTAATTTAATAGGAGCGAAACGGAATTATATTCTCCAAAGAGCATTCTTACTTAGGTTCCACAATTTAGGGGATTATAAACGGCGAGGGTTAAATCCGTCAAAACACATACAAGAAAAAAATTGAAGCATTACTGAAATCCAGGCCGCTTCTCCGATTAGCGGCGATCCAATTCATTTAGAAGTACTTACCCTTGTGCATTTTTCAATTGGCACATCTTTACAAGAATTTCATATTATAGACAATGGGCATAACATCGATTGGCGTAGGAAGTGGCAAAATCAACAGCGAAATGTTAAAATCGGTATATTGCTTTTGATTAAGGTACCGTTGTGCTTTTTTTAACAAAACCTGTTAACTGACCGAGTTCCTTGGTCAATTGAGATTAATACTGCGTGCCCTAGTCTGTGGTAATTGAGACACAGACATCGAATCTAAAAAAAAACAACTAAAAAAAATAGGTTTTTTGAAGTTCGAATGCCACTGTGTGTGCGAAGATGCCAGCATCGGAAATTATTTCGGCCATCTAGTAAACCGGTCAGTTACGATTACGCAATAACGCTGTCTACATTATATTGGCAACGAGCCCATAATACCTAAAACCTAAATGCATATCCTCAAACCTGCGTTCTGTGACATTGTACTCTCTCCAATCAAACGTTTTTTTATCATATTTGGCCACCAGACTTGGTTTGTCATCAATTTTACTGAACCGCGTATACTAGGATGAGCTAATATGAATTGAATGTTAATTCATTTCAAATTGGTCGATTAGTTGCTGATGTTCTACGATCAAGCCTGTACTTCTTAAAAAATCTGCACCAATCCTTGACTAGCATTGCACTGTCAGCAGTAGTATGACAGATACGTCTGCCCGGTAACGAATGTAGTTTAAACAAGGCTTAACAGACCACAACAGATGCACAATAGATGCCCTTTAGTATTATCGAAAGTTTTTTTGAAAATTCCTTCAAATATTTTGAACAACCCAAAATTGCAAAGGTGGTAACGCTAAAAGGGAAATTAAAAATTTCAAAATAATTATCCAAAAATTGTTCCATTAGAATGTATTGGCAGCCTTCCCATTTCGATCATATCGATCATTTTTATGAACCACATAGTCGAACGGAAAAATTTTTCAGAAACATAATCTCTGGTAAGCCTTGTCTCAGTGAAAATAATCACATCATAATCACTGTCCAGAAAACCAAGCAAAAATAATTTAACTTTACCACGAATACTGGAGGCATTGTGGTAGTAAATGGAAGTGACGGTATTTGATTCGGAACTTTTAGGCAGGACTTTCCTAGCTTTGTAAGAACCCTTTTGTAATACTAACACCAATCGGCCAAATTTCAGCGTTTATAGAGTTTTTTCACGAAGTTGTTCATTTATACTTAATTTAAAGCAAATGTATTCGAAATCTTTCAGCGTTTTAGTTTTAGAAATGATTATACCAATTTGCACAAATTGGTACCCAAACATTTATTCGCGAAAGCTAAAATATCGTCTTCAGTAGTAGAAGGACTAAACCTGGATAAATGAAGCCAACATTTAGGAGCAACTGTTTTAAATTCAAATTTCCGGTACCGGAAATAGTTTTGGTATTATCAATATACTTAGCAGATTTATTAAAGGAACTGTTAGCCCATTCTTTGTACCTCTTTTTTAGAACAGGAGTAACTGACGGCTTATTACTGCAAGTAGGTATACCTCCAGATTTTTTGCCAAAATTTGATGGATTGGGTTGATCTTTTTGCAAACTCCTTTCATCAAATATAAGTAATACGAATTGAGCCAATTTAAACTCTGATGTACTACCGAGTACTGTAGATGCATCAATCGATACTAAACTATAGCTTCGGATAAATTCGAATTGAAAATAGTATTACTCACAAACGAAACTATTAGATTTTTTTTTATTAACTTGATCCTCTTTATGTAAATGTGTTCACTTTTATTTTGTATAATTTGAACATCATTTTTGACAATCACTAGCCGAGACTAAAAAATAATATTAGATTCTATAATAGCCAATTTTAAATCTATTCTCATTTTATTAACATCATCTCCAGAAAACTACACATCATCAAAGAATTCATTTAATTCTTCGATGATGTGTAGTTTTCTGGAGATGGCCCCAAGAAAAAAAGTGTTAAAATCAGACACACTTTGGAGTGAGTTTCAGAGTGAGATTACTGTTTGTTGAATACATGAAATGTTTATCGACATTCGAATATTTTTTCTTTATGGTGAGGTTACGATATATGAAATATTTCAATACTATAGTAAATTTTTCATATCAACAAGTTGAAGTTAGCCTTTTTAGGTTTTGCTCAAAATATAGAAGCATATTGTATGTCATTTATTTGTATATTCTTCATTATATTTTCAATTTGTGCTTTACTTTTCTTTTGTTACACTCAAATTTTTTATTGAATTATTTTAATTGTATTTCTTATTGTATCGTTGTTACACCGTGTTGTGAGTACTCGAATAGTTCAGCGGTTTGGTGTCAATCCAGTAAATGTTAACCGAAATACACAGGGGTTTTATAATAGCCTGGTCAGTGAAATGCGGTTAACTTCTACCGAGGTATTCGCAAATTACCATCGGATGAATCCGCAAGCGTTCGATGAATTACTGGCAATGGTTGGTCCTTTTATTGAAAAGGTACATGTTGGAGAAAGGTCTTTAACTGCAGGGCAGTTAATTATTATTAGAGAAACATGCGAGGCATTGTGGGAATCCTTAAAGGGATTAGTATTTTCGACACCAACAATTGACATGTGGAAGAACATCAGCGGAGATTACGAAAAACTTTGAAATTTCCCACATTGCTTAGGAGCCATGGGCGGAAAACACGTTATTATTCAAGTAAATATTTTTTTATTAATTATATTATAATCATGTGTACATTTTAGTTTACATTACAATTATTTTTCGTATTAGGCTTTTGGCAATGTTGGTTCTGTTTACAGAAATTATAAGCACAGTCATAGTGTCGTGCTTTTAGGAATATGCGATGCTCATTATAAGTTTGTCTTAGTTGATGTCGGTGCTCCTGGTCACGTTGGAGATAGCAACACATTCATGAGGAACAATTTTGGGAGAGCTATCATATGCGGTGGAAAAGATTTAGATTTGCCTCCATCCGAAACTTTGCGAGATTCTAAAGAATATCCGTATGTTTTTGTCGGAGATGAGGCTTTTCCATTAATGCCGAATATAATGCGACCGTATCCTGGTCGAAACACTTCTCTTCTCCCGCAGGATAAAATAGTTTTTAATTATAGATTATCTAGAGCCAGAAGGGTGGTGGAGAATGCCTTTGGCATTCTTGCAAATAGATGGCGAATCTATAGACGACCAATTTTGGCAAACAAGACCACAGTAATGGCCATAATAAAGGCGGCTGTGGTATTGCACAATTGGCTTCGCGAAAAAAAGGTTGCGGAATATTTTACAGCTGGTCTTGTGGACAATTATGTGGGAGAAGCATGTCGACCAGGTACGTGTCGAAATGAAGAATCGAATTGGATGCAGCAGGCGCAACGAATAGGATCTAATAATTCCAGTGAATATTCGAAAGAAATTAGAAACCAATTTAAAAATTATTTTAATGAAGTTGATTTATTACCCTGGCAGTATAACAATCATTAAATACAAATTCTTACATGTAAAAAAATTAAATAATGTAGATTAAAAAAATATCATATTTATTTATAGTAATCCAATTTTAAATAATAATTAAGATGTAAATATATCACAAGAATTCATTTTCATAATATGTGTGAACTTAACTAAAAATATATGTACATTAAAAAAAATTTAAAACATTGTGTTATTAATACCAGTAAACTCAAATGGTTCGTCCTCTGGAATATTGAGCTGATTATTTTTTTGCTCTGTCAGCCTAGTTATCAATGCGAAATGATCCGCCTGTTCCGATCTTGGTCATTTATCAGCCTGTTCCGATCCTACATCTTCCTATCAAGTGTTCGCAAATACTTACATCAGGCATTTGCAAGGAGCCTCGTTAGGAATATCTTTAGGCTCCATTTGTTTCAATATTTTGTTATGTGCCCCTATCGATTCACAGATATACGTAACGTTAGGATCAAGTAGCACTGTATGTGACAGTTTTTGTCGTTTCACAGCTTTGCCGCGCTTATGTTTGTACGTAGATGACCCAGCTACCGGAGTGGCAGATGCCTTTGTCAATGAAGTGGCTTCCACAGCGTTTTAGATTTCTTCTACAGTGTTTCTTCAATGATCTCCACAGCATTTTCAAAACTATAATCTATTTCTTCCGCTATACTATTAAAAGTGCTCTTGATAATTTAGTGAAAGACTGCTTACCGTTATTTTACAAAAAAAAATTATAAATTATTTAATTTAGTGATATATAATTAAATTTAATAATAATTTAATTTGGATCCATTTTATCGATACTTATACGTCCTACTATAAATATGCGAAGAATGTAAGTATGCGCCGACTGTACATATGAGACTTGAATGGAATACGAGAATTACTTTTTAGAATTAAGAATTGCGAATTGAACGAAATTTGACTTGAGACATCAGTGCAATGATTTATTTTAATATAAAATATATCTTGATAACGATAAGTAACTTACTCGTTGATTACGTGAACTTTTAAAAAATCGAGTGCCTTGATGATCCACTCATCTTTAGATTTTGATTTAGCAGCACTTCCGCTTTTAGCCTGCTTTGCGAGCTGCATATATTTAGAATGCAAGGCTCTCCACTTCTTCTGGGCGTCTACTGCTGTTACCCCAACCGCCTTTGCAATCTCCTGCCAAATATTCTGTTTTAGACAGGTATTTCTGTAGCTCTTATGGCTCAGATCTTATAAATACTCTCTGCCTTCTTTTTGAACTTCCTTTATCAGCTTTTTATTTAATGAAAGGTTGAATTGAGAATCTAGATTTAAAAAAATAAGATTTTAAGAATATTATGTATTTCCGTTGAAACCTAATGTCATTATGTAATAAGAAATACACATAATATATTAATTATGGGCCCATACATGACTATTTGTATTATTTGTATTATTTGTATTATTTGTATTTACAATAAGACAAATATTTCAGCGACCCTATAACCATGTTAATTTAATTATTAACAAGTACTTACCACGGCTCACAAACATTTTAATTTTACTGAAAATCCAATTTTACTGAAAACACATAAAATGGAAATAAAAACAAAACACATACAACATAAATCAAAATGGATGAAATGAACAATGATAATTATAGCTGTCATAAATGAGCACCAGTTGTTGTTGAAAAATGAGCAAAAAGTAGATTATAATTTTGATTTTTTTTCTTTTCGTTGGTACAACTTGTAAAATTTTAACATATTATATATTTTTTTGCAACTCGAGTATTGAACAAAATGGGCTGTTCTTAAGGAAATAAATAAATTTGATTGGTAAAGAGTAATGAAAAAATAGTATTGAATTTTTGTCATATGTCGTAAACTCACCATTAAGCCAGAAATATCTATTCGGGTTTCATTAAAAGAAAGTAATATCCAAGTTGTATTATCGACTTTTCAAAAAGTACTAGTTTAACGATACAACTGATCACTTGCTGATCAAGCTGATCACATTGAATCTACCTCCATTATACATCAAATTTAGCTTGATAAACATCAAGCTGAATTTGATGTATAATGGTGGTAGATCCGATATGCAACCTTTTACTTCACGCCGTTACCAGCCAAATCAAAGGCGCATGAATACAGGTCTACCAGTTACCAGCCAGCCAGTACTAGATAGGCAATAAATCAACTGATAATAAATTAAGTTATAAAAAATCACCGCCTCATTCGTTGGGATATAAAATGACTTTTTATATCTACAAAACCACGAATTACCGTTTTTTAGATGTCTCGCTACGAAAAGGTATCGGAAGGTTTGTTGGTGCGTTCTAGTTCGTCTAGAAGTTTTAATTAACAAGACATTTTAAATGTAAAATCGGTCGAAAGCAAAATTGTTTTTGCACTTGTATTTTGATGCAAAATAATGATAGAAAAAAACTCAAGCTTTAGAAAGTAAATCAGATAAAGTTGACGTTTAGTCCTCACATCAGTACATTCTAAAACGTTGGTTTTACAGTAGCCAGCTAGACTCATCTGAGAACAAGCTTTTTGCAAATTTTGGCCACTAATCTGAAAAGTGTATACGGTGTATATTTTTTGTTATACATATACATTTCACAATTTTTTCGCTTAAAATCATATTTGCAAAATGTATGTATTGGAAGCAGCCTGTAGTAATAAATAGCAAATATTTTACCGGAAATAATTTCTCTAATTATTTGCAAATGCCCATATAAATACAATGAAAACACTATGTTTAAATTTTAATTACCTGAAGCACTTAAAAATACAAATTTAATTTTTTAAACAAATGATTGTGAAAAATGTATGAGTAAAATCTCGGAATTCATCAATGGTTGTATTATTCAGTTAAAATATTTTTTTTTTGTATATTAAAAATTATGTATTATAAACTATATGTTAAACGAACATATAAATACCGTATACCGGGTGAACTATTTAGGTCCGTCGAACTAACAATTTCTTTTAGAAATTTAGCTTTGTTTGGTACTGCTATAATATACTAAACGACCGAAACCAACACAATTCCTTTACATTTTCTCATAGCTTTAAGCTCATTTCTTTTCAAACGGTATACAAACACGTCAACCATATGATTTGTGCGTTTTACGTCTACTGCTAAGTTAAAAATAATTTGCAAGTGCCGACCAACTTTATAGTAGTGTGGGATTTGGACTCTGACGGATGAGTATAAAATATTGCTTATGACATTTGAACAAAACGCGACGCTGAGGACACTTGCAGAGTGTTTTTTAACCACGAGATCAAGATCTAGATGTACAAATTTTTTTAAAAAAATAAACACATGTACACCATATTTAGTATCAACATAAATAATTCACCCGGTACGTTTTCATATAATATTCATTCTTTGTTTAAAAACAAATAAAATGTTTATAAATAAACATATTATATGTATTTTAATATACAATAAAATTAAATAAAACTTTTTTTTTTGTATATTATAAAATCGAATTGATGTAATAATTAATTTTAAATTTGCTTATTAAAACCAGGAAACATTTCAACTTATTTATTATTTATTTATTTATAATAAATCGAAAATTTCTCTACCCTTAGTTATTAATATAATAATAAAAAATTTTAATTTTTAATAATTTTATGGTTAATTAGCCGGAAAATTATTATTTCTTTAATTTATGAGTTGGTTTTTTGGACGAAATTATTGCGTCCAATAAATTTAAATGATTTTGTTCACTTAAAATTATTATTTTTATTTTATAATTAAGTAATAAAACTTTTCAATTGTTAAAACTCGATTAAATTTTTTTAAATTATTTTAATTTTATATTTTAGATTTTTGCGGCTGAAAAATTAGATGGTTAAATATGTTATAGTAACGAATTTGGATTAACCTGATGCTGCTCCCTCAATACATTTTTGAAGGTATCGCAGGCTTTTGAAACATCTTCATTATGAGATTACAGAATTAGATTTACGATATTTAAATTTTGTAATACCTCAAATTGCATTGGTTGTCCACCTAAGATTTTCCACCTAATATTTTGTTTTACTGGATCTGCCATAAGTAACACAATTTCGGTGAAAGCTTTCATGATAATTGCCTTTATATCGATGTCGGACAACTAATAAGGAATAGTTTCGAAAGCACAAAAAGCCAAAAAATTGACTGAAGTATGGTCATATTTATTACTAATGCGCTTACCACAGAACAAAAATTTCCACTTGGGCCAAATGATTATTCCACTGCGTTGCCATCATTAAAATTCTAGAAATCATTCACTAACTATATATGACATGTTGGTTGAACATGAATTTCATGATGCAGTGGAATACGCTTTTTTTATTGTCCATTCTTCACACGTATGGTTTTCAGTTTTTAGTTGATTTCAACTTTTCCGTTTCTTTAATCTTAAACTTGACTAAACTCACAATTACTTTTTTACATTCACCAAAAAATTAAAATCATTTTAAAAAAATTTCTAAAAATAAAAATTGATCTTATTAACTCGGAACACATTAAAATATTATTGAACTGTTTGTTTGAACAATTGATGGAAACTAAAAACAAAAAAATTTGCAATAAATCAATGCACGGTTGATGAATAATTTGTATAGTAGAAAAAGATGAGAAAATTCAAATAAAAATTTAAAATACTCAATTTACCAAGTAGCTAGAAAAAAAAAAAAAATTCAAAATTCACAAATATTAAGGGAAGTTTTCACCAACGTTGGCAATAATTCAGAAGTGGTTTACTTAATTTTTGCTTCCAAGCTCACCATATTCACCACATTTCGAGTATCAAACAGCCGAACTTTATGAGGAAATTTGTTAGTTAGTAATGAGGAAGAACAACACATGAAGTATTTTACAAAAGAATACTACCAAGAAGGAAACGAAAAAATGATTCCCAAAAATAAAAAAAAAATGCTTTTTGGGGATTAATGAAAGTTAGACCAGATTCCATGGCACATTTAGAAAGCTGATCCATAATAATACTAACAACCTAAAGGATTAGTTCAAAGGTCCTGCGGCTAATCTAACTACCCATCTTCAACCAACAGAATAGAAACTCCATACTGATTGGGATATTTCAAACCACAAAGTAACACAAATCTATATGATTAACCAGCCTCACGGAAGTGCAGGAAGACTACCGACAAAGAAGAAAATCAACTCAATAGAAAAATTGTTACTTTCAAGATTCCAACCTACAAATTTTCAAAAATGGACGTTATAATCGGCATTGACTACAATCCTTTGGTTCTAAATAATAATATTATCAAGGGATGTCCACAAGATGAATTTGCCCAAAATACTTAACTTGGTTGTATCATAACGAGAAGCACAGACTTCAACCAAGATATCAAAAACATGTCAATATATGATCACCGTTAAGAAAGTTGGCAAAAATTGGTTTTATTTATTGAAAACGAGACCAACCCCAAGAAAAAATAAACACCGAGGAGGAACCATACAGAAAAAAGTATAACTCGAAAATAATATTGTCACTTCCGGATGGAAAAAAGATCGTAAATCGACCATTCAAAATATTACCGTATATGCTGGAAGACATATAAAATATTTTCCAAACTGGATCATGAATTCATCATGGAAGATTATCGGACACAAGGACATATGCTGCTAGTCAATGATACGACTGCAATGAGCGGTTTTCATTGCACAAATAAATAACTCAGGAACCCAGATACGATCTTCCAGTTTAGCTTACTGTAATTCATCGAATAAATACGATCGGGAAACTTATTTTTTTGAGACTAGTGACCTTGCAAGCCTACCATCGTGTAAATGCGGTGACTGTTCTGGACATATACCCAATTGCGCGTACACATAATTTTTGTTTTGCGCTATTTTTTCAGATTTGGCTCACCACCAAAACTTAATGGCTTCCAATGATATCTTCAAGACAAATATTACGACTTGTTTTAAACATTTCATGTTCTCTAGAACTCTTTACATGAGAAAGGATGTTATCTTGGACATTAATAACAGTTGGAAATTCTATCCAAAAACTTTTTATAGTTAAGGTTTAAATACCAAAGCACACAAATGAGGATTTGGCGCACGAAAAACTAATTTTTTAAGCCACCTGTTTGAACTATTGGTTGTGAAATGTCAAACCAAGTGTCACTGAGAATATTAAAATCTCCCAAGATAACCACTTCACATATAGCAGAGATCTGATAATAATAACATGATATAAGTACGGGATCGTGTTCACCAGTTAATCGCTGGACTAGACACGCTCGAGTCTATCTAGTCTGAAATTAAAGCTTTCAAGTGTACAAGCAAGTTGCTCGTTCATGCTCGTATGACCATTTGTTATTTGTTTATTTACATAAACTATAAAGACTTCACGTACCCCCGTTATAAATAGTCAAGAGTCGTTATTCGTACGATCAAGGCGGCCAATTTACCTTACCGAAACATTAGATATATTGCTCACCAAACTCGATTCTCAACAAGTCCATGGTTTTGCGTGTTGTGTTGTATGTGTGCGCCATCTTGCTGAAACCATATATCAACCAGAATTAGTTCATCCATTGTGAGGAAAAATTTCCAAACTCATCGAACTGGGCAGCCAACGCCATTGACGGTAACGTTTGGCCATCGTTATCTTTTAAAAAATTTGGACCGATAATTCCACCGGCTCATAAACCAAAAATAACAGGTTCTTTATTTTCAACGCTGGTTGGTGCGATTCAGCAAGACAATTCGATCAGCGTTGTGCACACAATAATTTGGTAAAAAGACCAATTTTGGAACAACTCCAAAGGTTTTTTATCAACAAAACGAACTGGTCACATTAATCAAGACCGCATTAAACCGCACGCCATCTGATACCCACAAAAGTGTCTTCAGAGCCGATAAGACTCCTACAGGACAACACGCAAGATGTTTAAAGCACCAACAATTGATGAAGTCGTTGTTGTCGTCGTGGGTGAAAATTTAGAAAACCGAGATATTGGTTTACATCGACAGAACGATTACTGAAGGTCAACAATAGTCAAAGTGAATCAAGAGGACTTTGAAGTTGATAATCATTGGGTTGTTCCGTTTTTGCCGTTACTTTCCAAGACATTTAAAGCACACATAAATGTCGAATTTTGTCATCTCGGAAATTTTTTTTAATACATTTGCCAATACTTGAACAAAGGTAGTGTTCGAATGGCCGTATTCGGAGTTGCTACCAAAAATTCAAAAGAAGAAATCACTTAATTTCAAATGGGCCGCTATGTTAGCAGTAACGAAGCAATGAGGCATATTTTTCATTTGCAATGCGTGAAAGACACCCCATTGTTACCGAGCAATTGGCGCAGTGGTTAAAGCTGCGGTGTTTGGGACGGGAGGTACCGGGTTCTCGAACCCCAACGGGGGAGGGTTGCAAAAGGGATTTTTCATCACCTGATTTCGATCGGTGATGACGATGAACACAACTATGACCCCCTGTTGGAGTGCAGAATCCATGGGCCGAACCATCGTCCATGTCAGTGCTGGCTGGCTGGAGCCATGCAATGTGCAGATGGATTTAAAATCGAACCTGTATTCCTCAATTTGTGCGTCCTCAATTTGGCTGGTGACGGCGTAAGGTAGGACGTTAAAAATAAACTGCGAAAGAGTGAGGAGAGTTTCGGCCCAGAACAGATTACAGAGTTCAGAAAAAAACAAACAAACACCCCATTGTGGTTTATTTGACCGTACAATTGGAAAATGGTCAAAAAGTGTATTTTACAGCGGAAAACGTATAACAACAAGCTGACAGACCTCCTCAGAGAAATTTCAACGACGGAAACAAGAACAGCCAGTTCCAGTATACCTACAAGCATTTTAGACCAATGCACCAGGACGTCTTTACGCAGTCCATCCCACTCAATACGAGTGTTTTTATTTGCGTTTACTGTTAGTCAATACTCGTGGCCCAACACCATACCAATATCTGCGAACTGTTAATGGTGTATTGTACGGCACATACAGAGAAGCTTTTCAACGTATGGGATTGTTAGAGAATGACACTCATTGGGACCATACTCCCGAAGATGCTGTCATTTCGTCAAATACTAAAAGGATTAGCACAATTAGGAATGACAACGCCCAACTTATTTAATCAAGAGTTGAGACTCGAAATCCAATACAACTCCGAAGCATTGAGAGAAACCGTTCAAAGAAACGTCCCCCTTTTAAATCAGCAACAAAAGTATGCCTACATTACGCTCATGAAAGTATTGAACGATATGAAACTGGCGGAATTTTTTTCTTGGATGCACCCGATAGAAACTGGAATAACATTTTTAATATCATTGATTTTGGCAACGATTCGAGCGCAAAATGGGGTTGCAGTTGCACTTACTTCATCAGGTATTGCAGCTTCGTTGTTGAAATGCGGTCGAAAAGCTCATTCAACACTCAATTTGCCGTTGAACATGCAAACTAATGAAAATCCAACTTGCAACATTTCGAGGAATTCTGCGAGGGGCAAAGTTTTGCAATAAAGTAAAATGATCTTTTGGGATGAACGCACGTTACACACAAAAAATGTTTGGCGATCAACTATGATGTTATGTCAACTATCCAACGGAATTTTTAAATCGCTAATATTTCCCGGATAACCAGCTCATAATCTGCAATGAAAAGTTGGATCGGTTATCAACGTCGTTGTAATAGCACCCGGTTTGCGGTGAAAATATTAATGAACAAAGTAACCGAAACCACAATTTTGATATTGAAGTGCAAGGACGAAGTCATTTTAATTCAAGGCATCCTTATAATTCCAAACGATATGTCGTTCGACTTTAAACGGTTACAATTTCCAGTGCGGCTTGCATTTTCAATGTTGATAAATAAATCGCAAGGGCAGTAGTTTAGTATTCGTCGCATTAATCTTGTATGTCGCCTGGTCAAAACTAACATGCGACTTTCACACCAAGCAAACTTTTTTTTTCTATAAATATTTTTTTGCTACCCCAAAAATTATAGTTCAAGCTTTTTTATTGTACAATAAGATATTTTTTTAGAACTTTTATCTTAATTAAAATAATAATTAAAAAATATAACTTTAAATTGAAACCAATTCGACCGGGCTTAATTAGTTAGCTAGTAACTAAATAAATTTGCCTTGATTTGCACAGTTCGAGGGAATTATTTTGCATATTTTAGATTCTTGCACTTTATTTACAAAATGCTAAGTGTAATGAATTAATGAATATATATATATATATATATATATATATATATATATATATATATATATATATATATATATATATATATATATATTATATAAATTTATATATATATATATATATATATATATATATATATATATATATATATATATATATATATATATATATAATATATATATATATATATATATATATATATATATATATATATATGTATATATATATATATATATATATATATATATATATATATATATATATCGACGATGACATTTTTCAAATTTGTGTTTTTTATATCGTTGGAAAGCGCTGATTTTGATCTTTACAACTGTTTACAAATCGTTTTACATTTGTTTCTAGAAAACTATTGTTTTCTACTTTAATGTTTCACAAAAGGTGTAAGTAGGCTTGCCACCTGTCCTCCTTTGTGGAGGACAGTCCTCCTTTCGTAAGAAATTTACTCCATCCTCCACAAACACAAAAATGTCCTCCACCACAAAAATAAATATCATATTTTATAGAGAGCGACTCTGGAATGTAAATAACAAAGAGAAGGTCTGGAAAAGATCTACAGTACGGTGGTGAACGTGAACGAGTAAAAATGGTCGAATGGTTATGTTAAGAGAAAACTGATAATTATAAAAAGAAAACAAGAGAAGATTATCGACGATATTTTTTTCGAACGACAATTAGAATTTTAAGGATATGAAACGTCAGGATAGCAAGGTGGAACCGGAAGATGAAAAACAGAGGACGACATAAATTTTATACTGCTGAAGAACAGAACTTCGAACGGTATTGAAGAACTGATGCATTTGACCAGTTTACATGTTTATAAAATGATTAATTGAAAACACGATGAGCTTGGTGATATGTACCTATTGTAAGAGGATCTTAGGGAAATATTTATTACGTTGAAACGACCACCTCAGATTGCAGAATAACGTCAGATACACCTAGATTATTTGGTGGATAAATGCCAACTTATTTGTAAGACTTACGCAGGGTGCATAAATGAGTCATTCCTAGAATGATCAAGTGGAGATTTGCCTAACTAAATCACGACTATATGGGGTATGCGAAATTTAGAAGGTAATAAAGATGATCCAGAGAAATTTTTAGCATGGATCATTTCCCTATACGTGTAAGTTGTTCCAATGCTTTTGTGAAGACAATGATATAAAGCATGAGCGAAAGGCCAATTGAAAGAAGATATAACCGCATAATACTATCTATGCTGACTATGCTGGCTACTATAACCCGATGAGTATATTGAAAACCAAATTATTGCTCGCATTGCGGTTAAAGATACGTTCGATTGTAAACACCGAAAACAAAGGAACTATAACGAGAGTGATATGGGACTATTACGAGGGACTGAGGGTAGATTTTTAATGAAAGTTATTTTTATGAAACGTTTTGAACGTCGAGAAAAATAGATGTTTTTGTCGCTAGCAGTGTTTAAAGCAAAACTTTAACTGTCCTCCTCTGGTATTTTCGAAAGGTGACAAGCCTAGGTGTAAGCGACATGAACCAGTATTTTTTTCTGAGTCAAGCGACAAAACTTAGTGGTATTGTGCAAAGTAAAAGTGATGTAGTGTTTGTTTAAATTATTAATTAATTCATAAAATATGGTTAATCCAAGTGAGTATTATTAATTATGAGATTTTATAAAATTATAAAAAAAAAACGCATAACCGACAATTATTCCATATAATTTTCTTTTTTTTGTTGATTTAACCAATTTAAAATCAATTGGGGAAGACAAGATTTTGTCAGTGAATTCTCAAAACAAACTATTTCTAGTGTTATATATTTTTTTTGTATTTTTTACTGTAGTATTTTTGAAAAACAATTTACTTGAAGTATGGCGTTTGTGCTAATTGTTTTTCCATACATAAACGTTATTTTTAGGAAAATAAAAATGAACTTTTAAAAAAATTTAAAAGATAATTTTCTTTGCAAACCACCTATTTCAATAAAGTTGAATTATCAGAAGCCGGAGAACCCAATTTCGATATTCGTAAAAGATAATGATAACCAAAAAATCTTACAAAATGTAAATAAAGAAGCTATGGACAATATTGCTATAATATTGCTATGGACAATCAATTAGACATACAGGGGGATATAATAATATTTGACCACCGAAAAGAAATAGTTGATAACGAAGAACCTCTAATATGCTCCCGAACAAATAGACAATTTGCCTGAAATAAGAGACTTAGAATGTTAACCAATACAAAATGAAAAAAATCATAAAAAATTAATGAAATTAAAAAATTTCAATACATCTAAACGTATATCAGGTGCTGAATATTTAAAAAAAAATTGAGATCTAGTACCAAAGAAAAAAATACAAGTTAACCTTTGTGTCAATCGGGCGAGTTGCTTTAATGACTGTGCATATCTAGTGAAACAAGGCAAGGATTATTCGACGATTACTGGAAAATAAACACTCAAAACGACAGATAAATACCTTAATAGTAATTAATAGTATATTAGAACCGTACTGAATAACTTTAAAGACTTAGAAGTAATTTTGAGTCCACACACAAAAACGAGAAAAAACTATAAGAGTATTACAGGAACTGAGCAAATTCGTTCGGATGAATTTATTTTAAATTTACCCGCTGTTCCATCGCACTATTATCGATCTTCGTCAATTTCGTATTCTTTTTAAAAAAAACTACAACTTATCAATCAACAATCCAAAAAAAGATAAATGTGGGAAGTGTGAATTTTTTAAAAATATCACACAGAAAACTGCTATTCAAGAAGCTGATGCACCATTCACATTTTACTTAAAGATGAATTAAAAGGAGATTTTTTAAAAGAACAAGCTGATGCCAAAGAAAATTCATCCCTTCTGGTAGCATCTTTTGATTTGCAAAAGGTATTAAACGTTCCAAAAGGGAATAGTATGCTCCTTGGATACTACAGAAAGTTCGCCGTATATAACTTCTCTGTTTATGAATCTATCACGAAAAATGGGGATTGCTATGTATGGAAAGAAAATCTTGGCAAGCGAGGAGCAAATGAGATTTGCAGTAATATTTGGAAATTTTTAAAGATGGTATAGATAATCGTCAAACAATAAGTAAAATTTCATTGTACTGTGATAATTGTACTGGGCAAAATAAAAATCGTTATGATTAAATCTATGATTAAATTTTTTTTATCAATTTCTAAATACGTTATGGAAGTAGGGGTAAAATTTCTTATATCCGGTCACACTTATATGCCTGTAGATTCGATGCATGGCGTAAACGAAACTCATTTAAAAAATAAAACCGTATGGTCCTACACTGATCAACCCAAAGCCTTATGAAGTCAATAATCTAAAATTTAGCGATTTCCATGATTGGATGTCAAAAGTGACAAAAAATGCAAAAATAAAAAGTATCCAGAAACCCTATAAAGAAGTCAAATTAAAGACGATTAAAACAAAATAATTTCAAAATCAAAAATGATCGTTGATACATACAAAGAACGAGGTTTAGAAGTAAACATGAATTGTAAACAGGAACTCCCACGAATAATTTACAATTCAGAATTGCCAATTAACATAAATAAATTTACCGACTTGGACCGTATGTGCTCCAAAAATATCATACCAGAAATGTACCATAACGATTTTATTTTGCGAATAACCGACATGTTTAAAATATTTATTAGCACAAGCGCCACAGCATAAGCGCCAAATTAATAAGTTATAACACACAAGCGACCAAAAAGTAGTATTTATGCTATAACTCAAAAAATAATTAACGAAAATAAATGAAATTATGTATTTTTGTTCGTCTAGTACTAGTTATACATTAAAAATAACATCAGGTTATTTTAATTATAATTAAAAATTTTAAACGTTTTTTCCTTCTCCTGTAAAATTACCAAAATGTCGCTTGTGCTGTTCGACCAAAGTATCGTCGATATATATATATATATATATATATATATATATATATATATATATATATATATATATATATATATATATATATATATATATATAAATACCTTTTACGGAAGCATTTTTCGTTCTTGATAAAATATGATACATCGTAAATCGTTTGGAAACCGATCATAAATCACCGTTTATTAAAAGAAAACGAATTTTACTTGTGGATTCATCAACTTTAGTACTCCTTAGTTTTATTTCTAATTATTATTATTTTTAACGCCAGGGCAAAGGTAGTTTAATATATAGCTAATTTTATGCCAGCAAAATATAAAAAAAGGCAATAGTTTATTGTAAATATAAAATTTAAAATCAAATTGAGGTGGCTTGAGATTCGAGAATCCATCCAAAGCAATAGCCACCAAGTATTATAAACTAGATTTTGAACGATTTGTAATATTCTTTATTCAAATCTAATTTGTAATATTTTAAGCTGTTCCAAATTAACATCTAATCCTTTAACCAGCCTCATCGTAAATAATGATTACAACCTAATAGACCACAACCTATAATAGTCTAACATAATACTATCTATAGATACATGCACATTAAGCACCACGTTGAAATTTGTTTCAATTAAATCTTTTAATAACAACCAAAATTCGATTATTCGGAAAATATTACAACTTATTATACATTTTGTACCAAACCATACAAGAAAAACGATTTTCCGTTGTTTTTTGTTGTACCCAAGTTAAAAATACACTCTGTCACCCGATTAATTAATCACACAGTCTTAAACATCGATATATTTTTGTCAACTCAAACTCAAACTCAAAACGAAAAAAGTTACATAAGCAATTAAAAAAAAAAAAAAAAAAAAAAAAAAAAATTTGTAATAAATAATTATTCATTTTCCTCTATTCAAACCATCATTGTTTGGATGAGTTATAGGAAAATTAATTAAAATTTTTTAGAAAACCTTTTTTAAATTTTTTTTTGTTTCTGATTTCCGAAATACAAGCAACAAGAAAATGATTTCCCCCATCCATCCCAAAAAAAAAAAAAAAAAAAAATTAACAACAAAAAACTTTTCTACTTGTCATGTATATGGAAACTATTTTGTTAAATTAAACAAAAAAAAAAAAAAAAAAAAGTTTTTAATTTAACTATTATTAATAAAATTGTTTACATGATTGTAATTTTCCTTGTTTTTCACATTTACATATTATATTATGTACAATTCGGCTGGTGTCGTTGTTGCTGCTTTTTTTGTTGTTGTTGTTGTTGTGGTTGTGATAAAAACTTAATTATGTTAAATTTATATTTTAACATGATAATTAAATTGTTGCAAACACGAAAAACAAATTTATATTCAATTAATTTTTTTTTTTACTTTTATTGTATCGAATACAAAATTGTTATCACACACACACAGACACCCCACTATAAACAAACACACAAACACACACAATATACACAGACAAAAACTATTTTCTTCTTCTTTCCATAAACAACTATATGAATTTTCCACAAACAAAATCACACTCTTATCAAGTTACAAATCACTTAATTAACAATACGATACTCTTTATATAAATAAACTTTGAGCTTTTCTTTTTTTACATTTTTCTACTTTACACAATCGAATTTTCACATTTTTACACTTCGCGCACACATTAAATGTCGGTAAAAAATAATTTTTGATCGACCGAATCGCGTGAATTAATTTGATTTTAATTTAACACACATTGTACACGAGAAATCAAAAAAAAAAAAAAAATTTAATATAAATCGGAATTTTAATTTAAAAAAAAATTTAGTTTTTTTTTTTTTTAATTACGAAATTTTTTTTACGATAGAATCTTTCCTCGACGCGGTTTCGAAAATAACTGACAAAAAATATGTTCAATTTGATTGTAGAAAACTGAAAACTTGAAACGAGAAGAACACAACAACAAAAACTGTGCCAACACTAAATATACTGTATACAAGGGGAGGGCACAAAGAAAAGACGGGAAAAAATGTCATTGAATCCGAAAATTTTTTGTATAAGAAAATTTTTTTTTACGAATTTTCACTCTTATATAAAATATGAAATCGAACGAACAATTTTTAAGCATCGGCTGCTACTCGTAAAGGAGTTAAATTCAAAAATAGGTGAAAGAGAATGATTCATGAATTTAAATGTATTTCGAAAATGTAACAGATGCGCAGATTGGTCGAATACTCTTTTCGAACATTGCAACTTCTCCTCTTTTGTATATAATCGTATAAATACAAAACGAATACTGTACCGTTTAGTTGTGTTTTGGATACGTGAAAGGATATAAGAAAAAGGTTCCTAGCTTTGTGAGCAAATCTTTGAGTGGATTATTTTTTTTACGAAAATCACTCAAATTTTAAAAATGACTCAAAATATTTTTTTGTCTCCTTATAATAAAGTAGTTCATTAGGCTCTATCTGGAACCAGTTACTTATTTTCTAAACGTGGCTCTAAGGAGTTTTTATTAAATTATTGGAATAGTTGGAACAAAGGTAACCCGCCTTTAAGACTGGTATCGAAGTCGTATTTATCCTTTTTATAAACGATAATTTTTGGTTGAAAAATGTGCTTTGTAGACTAAATGTCTTTGATTTACCTCGAGAACTAGAGGCGTTGTGATTCTATAATGCGATAATTCCAGTATTTCGCTTGTGAAAAAACGTAGATACGGCAAACAGAGGCGATGGAGAAATGATAGTTAACGGATTTACTAACGCAAACTTATAGGACGTAAGGTCTAATAATTTTTTAATTATTTTTTGAATTCCTGATATTAATGAAGGACATTATCAAACAATCACTACGCACGTCATAAATCGCATTGAAAAAGAACGGATTAAAATTGAAATTAAATTTGCCATGATTGGAATTAAATATAGCTCTTAGCAGCAAAATTGTTGCAATAAGCCAAAACATAATTTGTCTGTTTAAGTTGTTTGTTAATAATGTGATGGAAACTGCTACTAATATGATATAATAATCTCGGATGTTGTTGTAATGATATTCATGCATTTCGGTGAATACTTACCAAAACTTTTACCGTTTAGATTTCCCCAATGAATGTTTAAAAACTAGTTACATAGTTTGAATTTTATTGATTTAAATCAGAGCACCATAAAATGGAATCACTCAAATAAAATTGAGCAACTTTGCAATCCTATTTTTATTTTTTATTTTTGTACTACAAATGCAACTAAGCATATTTTAGTAAAGACCAAAACTGAAATTGAGAGATTTTCTTAATTAAAAAAATAAATAAAAATAATGCGAGTAATAGTAGCTCAATATATCTACAATATAAATATAGTAAATTGTGTTTCTCCATTAAAAATATGTCTTCATTTCTTTTTCAGACTTTATTTCCAAAAAAAAGTTTACGTTTTAAAAGTAGGTACTACATTGGTATTGCTCTATTATAGAGCAACCTTTTACAGTTATCATTATTTAAATTTAAATGCTGTTTCGGGAATATATGACAAGCTATAAATATTACTTAAATATTTAAAAAATTTTATTTAGTTGTATTTGTTTTCTAAACATTTGTTGAAACAGAACTAGACAAAACAAGATCAGTCAAAATAAAACTGAGCAACTTTGCAATCTTGTAATAATTTTTTTATTTTTGTACTACAGATGCAACTAAGCATATTTTAGTAAAGACCAAAACAAAAATTGAGAGATTTTTTTGAATTAAAAAATAAATAAAAATAATGCAAATAATAGTAGCTCAATATGTCTACGATATAAATATAGTAAATTGTGGTTCTCCATTAAAAATATCTCTTCATTTCTTTTTTAGACTTTATTTCTTAAAAAAAGTTTACGTTTTAAAAGTAGATACTAAATTAGTATTGCTCTATTATAGAGCAACTTTTTTCAGTTATCATTATTTAAATTTAAATGCTGTTTGGGGAATATTGGACAAGCTATAAATGTTACTCAAATATTTAAAAAATTTAATTTAGTTGTATTTGGTTTCTAAACATTTGTTGAATCAAAGCACGACAAAACAGGATCAGTCAAAATAAAACTGAGCTACTTTTCAATTTGTAATAATTCCTTTTACTATTAGAAAAAATGCAATTTAGTTCATTTTAGTTAAGATAAAACCTGATTTTATCGTATTAAAAAATTAATTTGACTCAAATAATAGTAGATCAAAACAAATATACAGTTTTAGCATAACTTGTTGGAATACTCCATTAAAAATAAATCTACAATTAAACAGCGATATTAATTTCTTGCCAAATTAATTCAATAAGAACTCAAAATATTTTGCAAAAAAACGGTAAACATAAACTAAATAATTGTTAGTTTAACTCAACATTTGTTTCCAACTGTATTTCTTAAAGACATCGCAAACAGAGAAAATATACTAGAAACCTAATTTAAATGTTCAGTTAAATTTAAGTTTATTTAGTTGCTCAGAATTTATTGATAGGTATAATTAAAACTTGAAAAGAGCTCATAGAAAAAAAAATTTTCCATAATACTAAAGTCATAAGTTTGTGGTGCTCATTGAATAGATTTAAATTTGTTGAATCAGACAGGATCGACCAAAATAAAATTAAGCAACTTTGCAATATATTAATATTTTTTTTTAATACTAGTATAGATGCAACTAAATATATTTTGGTCAAAATAAAAAAGAATTTTTACTGCAAAAATAGTAAAATAGTAGCTCAAAATATATACACTAAAAAGATTATATAGTAGATTTGTTGAAGTACTCCAAAAATAATTTTTCAGTCTTTGTTTTTAAAATAAACTTAAGTTTTAACAGTATTCTATTCGGCAGAAGTTTCCCGCATTTATAAACAAAATGATTATATTAACGATATTTCGCTAAAGATGTGCTGAAAAGATCAATTCGAAAGTTGGTTTAAAGATTACCAGAGACAGTCCATTATGTGTTACAGCAGATATTTTAAATTTTTCGATTTTTCAATTTTTTTTTCTGGTTGCCGCTGCAACACTACTGATCAAAATCTACACCAAACAGTGACACGTTGTAGATGCATTTTGACAATCAGATGTGGGTTTTCAGAACCCCAAACTCGTCGATTTTGACAACTAAAAATTCCATCAAGGTGAAAATGTGCTTCATCGCTTAGGATTATTTTGCTCGAAAAATCAGCATCTACTTGTTTATGTTCAATAATCTATTCAACGAACTCTCTTCGCTGTGCATGGTCGTTAGACATCAGTTGTTGTGTTAATTGAGCTTTATAAGCATGGAGACACAGGTTTTTTGTGAATATTCGCTGAAGAGAGCTTCTTGAAATTTTAAATTTATTGAAATTTTTGTCCAACTGATCCAGTATCGCTAAATTGTCGACCTGTGGACGCCAAACTTTCATTATTTTTGAAATATTGTTCAATAATGAAAACACGTTAAATGAAGCGTTACACGTTTATCGTGTAACGCTTCATTTTTTCTAACCATAAACTCTCAGCTGTCATATTATTTTAACCACAGCATCCTTAGAATTCCACCACAGTATCAGTGGCATGTCGTAGGAGGTAACTTTACAGAGTAATTTTACTGAAAACTACCAAAAAACTTGATGATCAAAAGTGGAGACCAGAGGCTAAATATTGTCCAGAGGCTAAATATTGCTTTACAGTGCAGAAAACTTGCCAATCTTGGAGTTGGTTTTCTTTTTGGGTCTCAGATGTAAAAGTATGTTTTGGATTTCAAATTTGTCGATTTACTCGTTTGTGTATGCTACGCTAACGCAAACATGTAAATCATTTGTGTTCATAATATGGTGGGATCCACTTTCCCAGAGCACGACCTCAGAGTAGTAACAGTTGACTTTAATGCTTCAACTGCAAAAAACCGAAGGACTTATGTGAAAATATAGGTTCATTCTCACGACACGATCTAGAGACCGCAATAATGGAAAAATGATGTACTTTGCGATCGCGCTCGATTAATTTGCAGCTAACACATAGTACCCTCTCTAATTGGAAATATGAACACACCCTTGTAAGATGTCCCAAAGTCAAATTGACCATGTGTTAATTTCTAAAGGATAAGGTCTCATCTAAGATGTGAGATCGTATCAGTTCGCTGCCAAATTTATAGGCAGTGATCATCAATTAGTCTTTACAAAGCTATGACAGCAGTTTTCGTACAAGTCAGGGATGACAAAAAACGAACTTTATGTTACAACTGTACAAGTTGAGAAAAACCAATTTTTTTTTTTTAAAGTAGCACTATGAAAACCAACCACCGTTCTGATGATGTTAAAGCTCCATGTGAGGTATTAAAACCTTCATTTTGTCAAAATGGCCCAAGCAACTCTAGGTTTTGTAAAAATTAAACACAAAAATTGTTGATTTGATGAAGGGTATCGAAGAAATCGTCCTTGCTTAATTAGGAGGCTTAGGAGCACAACATGTCACCAGTAAGCGCAAGTCACGTAACTTCTTTAAACAGATCACCAAGCTAAGTCACATTTTCAAAAATAGGTCTATCACCATTCGGGTCTAAAATAAAAAACCGCCGAGCTACCACCGATGTAGTCCTCGATACTTGGAAGGAGCATTTCTATGATTTATTGTACGTTTAAAAAGTGTCAATAATGCTGTTTTTAAAAGAGGCATAGCTCTCTTTTGCACAACGTACAATTTATTGTCTTATAATATTGGTGAGAATCACTCCATTGGCAGGGAAATTGAAAGTGACTATCAGGAATAATTTCGTCCGAATCGGTCAGTCACTGATCATGTTTTTTCTAAATACATATCAAGAAATATCAGAAACATACTTTTGGGACATCGCTGTAGGCGACAATGGGCCTTCGAAGATCTAGATCCCTTTTAAAGAAATTGCAGATAGTTAATAAGGTATGGGCCAGCAATTTCTGTGGAATTCATCTATTATTTTCATTATTACTAATAAATTTGCAACTTTGGCAAACAGTCAAGTACTTACCAAGTCCAGTATTATTTAAGATAAAACCCTATCCACTCTCTCAGCTTTCTTACTACCACAGATACAGTACTACCACAAATTTTCACACTCAGGTCCTTAACAAAAGATTTTGACTCAATGTGTGATCGACCCACTTTATACCTTTATGCTTTTCATCCTTTCTTATTCCCAAGAATTAACATTTTTGCTATATATATTGACTTTTTCAGCTAAAGTGGTCTACGGTGTATCCATCACTAAATTAGGAAGCAATAACGAAACCTGATACCATTGTTATCATTTAAATTTTTAGATTTAAATTATCAACTTCAATACAAAGTGAGATAGTTTGACAGGAAGGTTTAATAAAACGCTAGAGGAATATCTGTCAAAACTCATGGAGTTATTAAAAGTTCTTGGAATCGACATAACTAAGGTGTTTGATAGCTTAGTAATAGGAGATAAAAAAAATCTCTGTGAGAGAGAGAGAAAAGACATACATATGAGGTGAATATAAAAAAGAGAGGTATATGAAAAATGAGAAAAATTTAAGTGCTTAGAAGTAAAAGCAGGTGTTATAAACTAGGCAGGCCATATCCGTAATAAGTAAACTGCCCAAACTCGTAACTCATTTAAACATCGATGTCTTAAATATTTAAATTATGAATATTCCTTTTGTTTACCCCTGTCGTTATTCTTGAGTACTAAATTCGTTTATCCGCAAGCTTTTTGGCCCCAAAAATTAGTAATGATTTAAAAGGATTTACAATTTCTCAAAAACCTAATTCTGCAGATACGAAATACATAACAAGATATTATTCCCCTTAAAACATCTTAAAAATTTTATCTTATTGAAGACTTTAGTTTTTAACAAATTTTTTTGCTGATTGTCATGATGATTAAAATTTAATTAATTTTTTTTTTTAATATTCTATTAAATATAAGGATGTGTTCGAGATGTGAGTTTAAGATTTAGTTTTTATTAGAATGTAAAATTATTTCAATATTTTTTATTAGGGGAATGTATATTTATAGATTAATCTTAGTCTATGAGAATGTATTTGTGTGAGTACTTTAAACAGAATTTGCCTTGTAACATCACATGGCAAATTATTAGAAATTATGAAGAGACAATGGGATTTTTTTTTTATAAAAGAAGATTAAAGGGATTTTAAAAATAAATCGACAATAATTTTTATATTTTCTGGATAAATTTTATTTTTCTTGGGAAACAATCGAGGAAATTAAAATCTAAAATTAAATTAATACTTTTTGGATTGAAAGATAAATCAACAAAATGTCTGTTTATCCGTACAAAAATTATGGATTTTTTTATTAAGATTTAGTAAACTGATAAAATAAATTTTTATTTATTTTTGTCCTAATAATTTTTATAAACTTTTTATGGTACACTTAGGAAATTTCATTTATCATTTTTAATAATAGTATTATTTGGGTCGTGGAACACAATAACTAAAACAGTATGTGTTAAAGTTTGTTGCTTTTTAAAAATCTCGATCTATGAAGGTCACTTCACAGGTCAAAAAAAGAATAATTTAAAACGTTTATTAAAAGTGGCTAATTAAATAATTGCGCGCAGTAGCGACAGTACTTCAATTACCGCGAATTTATGTGAATCACATATTTTAGATGTAATCGCCAAAAATCTAATTTATATACACTTTATTTAATACAAAACTTTAAAATGAATATAAATTAGATTTTAAAAAATGTATTAAACATTACAAATCAATTGAATTAACCGTTTTATGACAAATACCACTTACCGCGAATATTAATTAAACCTGCTTTATTATTGAATTAAATGGCTTTATTATTGAATCTTTCTAAAAAGAAACTATCAAGATGTATGCGAATCTCGTGATCCTACGAAGTATTTTTGACTGTGTACGTTGCAAAAATTCTCTATTTGATGCGCTGATGGATCCCCATAACTGAATACCATATGTCCATATGGGCATAAGTATCGCTTTATATAGTAAAACTTTATTGTCGAGTGATAATCTTGATTTTCTTCCTATTAGCCAATACATCTTAGCAAATTTTATTTTTATTTGATTACGCTTTGCTTCTATATGCATTTTCCATGTCATCTTTTTGTCCAGATGTAACCCTAAGTATTTGACACTAGATTGCTGGGGAATAGTTACACCGTTCAATTTAACTTGTGGACAGGTGAGTTTGTTAAGTGTGAATGTAACATGTGTTGATTTATTTTCATTGACATTTATTCGCCAAGTCTTTAGCCAGTTTTCAGTTTTATTCAGATAATTTTGCAATTGCGTGGAGGTAGTTTGAGGATTTTTACAAGACACTAATAAGGCTCATGGCAAATGGACAAATCGGCTGTATACAACAAGTATAAAATTGGTCCCAAGACACTTCCTTGTGGAACACCTGCGCTAATATCATTTAAACTAGTGGTTGCTGCGTTTTGTTTAACCAAGTATTTCCTTTGAAGAAGATAGTTTTCAAGAACTACATGGAACTGCTTCGGCAAAAGTTCTTTAACTTTGTATATTAAACCTAAATGCCAAACTTTGTCGAAGGCTTGTTCAATATCCAAGAAGACAGCAGTACAATATTTTTTTTTCTTTGAAAGTGAGTTTGATTGCGTTGACAATCCTGTGAACTTGCTCTATAGTGCTATGCTGAATTCGGAAACCAAATTGGTGATCTGGTATAATATGCCGTACTTGTAGTACTGGTTTCAATTTCCTTAGTAACAATTTTTCAAAAAGCTTTGATATCGTGGAAAGCATGCTTATTGGACGATATGATGAGATTTGGGTCTTTTCTTTGCCAGGCTTATGTATCATTGTAATTTGCGATATCTTCCACTTTTGAGGAATGTATCCAGTTCGCATGATTGCGTTGAGGATGTAAGTTATTAGTTTAATGCATTTGTCTGGTAATTCTTTAACCATTTTCCCGGTAATAAGATCATGTCCTGGTGCTTTTTTCGGACTTATGCAAATTTTTATTGTGCTCTTAACTTCCCTCCACTTGAATTTTATAGGTTTAAAATTTAGATCATTCACCGTTGGGTTTGGTAGCATGTAGTTGTTAACTTGTTCATGTGGTGAGAATACGCTTTTTAGATGAACAGCGAAAGCATTGGCTTTTTCTTCATCACTTCTTGCCCAATTGCCACTTGGCAGTCTAATGGGTGAACACGAGTTTGCCGGCCTCTTAAAACTTTTAGTAGCTTTCCATAAGGAATAGTCTGTTCTCTCTGTTGCTGAGAGTTCACTTAAATAGTTTTGGATACCTTCATTTTGTTCTTCCCTCAGAGCTACTTCCAGGAATTTAATTGCTCGATATAATTTCCATTTTAATATCGGCGATCTTTGTTGCTGCCACTACTTTCGAATTTTTCGCTTTTCTTGTATTAATTCTTGGATGTTTTTAGGAAGTTTAACTTTTTCAAAAACACTGATGTTAGGTGTTGCTTTTTTTGCTGCTACTTCCAGTAGATCTCTGAGGTAGGCTTCTGCTACATCAATATTTACTGGTGGGCTAAGAGGAATATCTAGTAGGCAATTTTCTTCAATTTGTCTACTGTATTGATCCCATTAAGTTTTTTATTTACCAGGTGTTTCAGTGCTTCAGTCTTTAGGGAATCAGTACTTAATGTTATAATTACTGGTGAATGATTGAATGATAAATCATAACAATCTGTTGCCATAGCATTTGTACGTGCAATGCCTTTAGTTATACATAAGTCTATTAGATCAGGAATTTTATTTTTATCCGTAGGCCAATATGTTGGGTGCCCCGCTGATAGATAATCCAAACAAAGTTCATCCATAGCTTCATAGAGTAACTTCCCTTTCGGAGTCGTCAATCTTAAACCCCATTGAGTATGGTTTGGATTATAATCACCTCCCGCAATAAAGTTATTGCCTAGATGGTTAAAATAATCTAAGAATTAGTAGTGTTTCGGTAGGTAATACACCGATGATATTACACAGTTTACAGACCACTCCTCCAGGTAGATATTGGTCGCTTGGATATGATCTTTGTCATATTTCTCAAGTTCAAAGTGTTTAAGTCTTCTTTTAATCAACACAGCTGTACCACCATGTGCTTTACCATCAGGATGTTTAGTGTCGTATACTGAATACCAATTAATTTTGAAAACGTTTTTTTGGTGAAGTGTGTTTCTGATATTAACATTATGTCAATATTGTGCTCGATAAGGAATGCTTCCACCTCGGTTTTGTGTTAGACAAGGCCGTTTGCATTCCATATGGCTATTTTGAGGAAAGTCATTTTTGGTTTTTCACTACTAACTGCATCAATGTGTTCATATTTTGCATCATTAGATCCATGGTTCTCTTCATCATTGACATAAAGCTTTGCATCATATCTTTAAGCTTGTTTAACGCAGTTGAGATGTTTCCTTCTTCATTAATTTGAACTTTTGGAGATATGTCTTTAAGTATACTTGCATATACAAAGTTTGGATGCACAGCACTATTGATGGTCGACTTATGGTTTCTATTAGTATAAACTTCTTCTGATTGTACCTCAAAATTAGTTTGTTATAGCTTAAACGTGCGTTGTTTAGCTCTTTGATTAGGATTGATTCTTCTTTTCAGGTCAATATATACTGGGCATCCCCTATAGTTGGCCGTATAGTTTTCCAGCGCAGTTACTGCATCTTTTTGCAGACTCATCAGTTTTAGTTTTGTTGCACTGTTTGGAACTATGAAGTTCACCACAAATAACACACACATCATTTAGCGTGCAGTAGGCTCTAGTGTGCCCGTATTACAAACTAGTGAACTTCATTTGGAATGGCGAATTCCGGAACTAAAACTTATTTTAAAGAACACAAATTAGTGAAATCAAAATGAGTGTAGCCCTAATGGGTGATGAGTGGAAAGATTTCCAAGCCATTGAAAAAACTATTGACGGTAAATTTAGCGAAGCTCAACTAGAGACAGTTAACAATGCTGGATCATTTGTTTTAATTTAAACAAGTTCTATACCAAATCGAAAAACAATTTGAATCTGATAATTATCCCTTTTGAATAAGCGGAATGATGAGCTGCGGTTACCTCGTGTTAAAATTACCACCATTCTCAGGAAACTGTTCAGAGTTTGCATCTTTGAAACATTTATTTGAAGCATCCATAGATGCAAATACGAATATGTCTAAAGTGCAGAAATTACAGTTTTTGAAAATGTTTATTTAAAGGCGAGGCCTATAAGTTAATAAAACATTTAACGGTTACTGAAGAGAGATGGTTGTATAAAAAAAATATGCTTCAATTGTTTGTAGTCAAAGCTTCAAGCTTCAAGCTGAAGGTTGTCGATCAAGAAATATATGTCGCGTTTTTAAACGAAGACATCATGTCACCCTACACATTGATCTAAAGATTGATAGCAAGGATAATGAGAATGGTGATTGTACAAATCAACCTGAAAATTTGGTATCCAGTAAAACGCCAGAGTTTCAAGTATATGTCCGTTGTTATATCAGAAAATAATTCGACTACTCTATATCACGCGATTTTACCCACAGCGGGAGTCTTAGTGGAATACAGTTTCGGTCTAATGCAAAAATGCCAAGCCTTATTGGCTCAAACTCTCGAACAACTCTCGAATGATATCATTGAAGCATTCACTTTATGTGACACAATTCTCATTTGGAATAAATATTAAAGAAATTTTGGGAAATCGAGAATTGACCGAGAGCTGATAGACTTACACCAGAAGATAAAAATGTGAAAAATATTTTATAGAGGAGACATATGCGAGAAGTTGTGGATGATGTATAGTAAAACTACCGTTCAAGAAAAATGTCAGCAGATCAGGAGATTCACTTTAAACAGCGACAGCATGATTTCGATCTCTAGAACGCAAATTAACTGTCAATCCTAAATTTGGTGCTTAGAATATTTGACTATGAGGTGAACTCTAACGACAGTGACAATTATTACTTGCCCCATCATTTGTTGACGAAATAAACTAGCAGTACAACCACAGTTTTAAGTTTTGTTTGACGGGTCAAGCATAACCAGCAATATCATTAAAAGACAAATTATAGGTCCGATCATTAGATTTCGAACTAATAAAATTGCATTAGCAACCGATTTTGAGAAGACGACATGTTGTTGTATCGACAAAACATAGATTCTATTAATGTGTCTTATTGCGAGAAAAACCAAAGGAGCGATTGAAGCAACCAGCTTACCTATTTTTGACGTTTTTCGCCATCCGATCAATGCAACAACAAGCAATAGACTCAGAATAGACAAGATATCAATAAACAAATATTCAGCGATTTTTATGTAGGTTACATATTGATGGACAGTAATTACGTAGAACAAGCCATTATATTAAAAGAGAAAATGACTTCTATTCTACTGAAGGATGGTTTTCATTTGACAAAATGAAAATCAAATAATAACAATCTATGTTACACCGAAGAAGAACTTGCGAGTGATGTATGCAGTGACAAAACATCCACCATCAAAATACTTAGTTTACAATGTGATATACAAACCATCAAGGCAAAATACAAATTCATGGGTCTTCCATTGCTCATCTGCCTTTCTTTGATGTTAATAGAATCGGTCCTGCATAATCTACCCAAACCGTTGAACATGACCTGTTTGGTTAGGTTCGTGTTTCAGACAAACTGTTCATTTTGTAGTGTTGAATACCAAAAGCAAGTGACACTTTTATGGTAAAATTTGTTAAGTTTTTGGATATAATTTATGCCTGCTTACGTTGTTCCTAAATCTCAGCATCGACGACATTGTTTGCACCAATTTTGACCACCGTGTGTAAATGTGCGGAAATAGTGTTGTTAGTTTACGTTTAGATGTAGACTGTTGTAGGAGTAGACAAGGTAGTTTGCATCACTAAACGTATGAAGTTGAACCTCATTTCATCCCAATGGGTCGAATATTTTTGAAGCGATGGTTATAACACTTCTTTTTGTACGGAGAGTATTTTAAATATTGGTGATTTTGAATAAACGCAGATCTTGTTTAGAATTCCGATACATTTGATCTGCATATTATCTACATCCAAATTGTTACGAACCACCATGGCCATGTTTTACGTAGTTTTTTCGCTATTGGAATTAAGACAGTTTGTAGTTTGTAGTGGTTGATTAGGTCTGCCGGAGCCTTTTTCCAAAGAATTCGTTCCAATGGTGTGTCTGTGTGATTGACTAAGATTTGGTGGTATATCTTTTCGATATTACCACACATTGCTTCCACATCCGAAATTGCAATAAAATTATCCAGAGTGAATCTTGCTGGATAAGGCCTACCATTAAAATTTCATAAATTACGTTCCAATTTTGACGTTCAGCTTGGTACTAGCTTCACCGACCCATGGCTTAAAGTTTGGTAATAACACTATACTTGGCATCATGTTGGCCTGTAGATCGGCAAAGTGAAAAAATCAAAGAAACAGTTTGACGAGAATAGGCGCAAGATTGTAACGCTGCATTAACCATTCAAAAACGAGAAGACTGAACTATTTGATGAAAATTTAAGATGATAATGAAGATATCATTTTGCCAGGCAGACGGGAATATGAGTTCAGTCTGATTGGAGCGAAGTCATTGCATCAAGTGGATTCTAGAATAAAAACAATCAAGGGTACATCATTTTTTTTTTGGAGGAAAGATATTATTTTAATGGGATAATTGCTACAACTACCGCCAGTGCACGCCACACCGATGTATCGTCAAATCAAAATTTAGCTGATCCTAAATTGTGGCCAGGATTTAAATGATGCGATCTAACGCAAATTATGAAACAATCCGATCAACAATTTTCCTCAGTTTTAACGTAAATTGGAAACGGGGATAAACTGAGTTAAGATGCATCATGAAAGTTTATTTTTCACCACGGATTAAGAACCATATTCTCGAAATTACTAGCAATATAGTCATAACATTCCTCAGATTTAATTGTCAACATTTTAAAACCCATTAGAAAGTTTTTAGGGAAACTTACACAGAGCTGCACAATACTCGCAAGTTGTGGGAGACGAGCCTCAATAATAATAAACAGGTTTGGATACCTTATTTTATTTGCTAGGTTCAATTCAAACGAACAGATCAGTGCAATGGTGGGATCAATTCAAATTAAGTTATCAAAATAAAGCATCAGTTCACACATCCATAGTTGAGATCTCCAAGGTCAATGAGTTAAAGTTCGAAATGCTTCCTCTTGCACCCTGTTCGCCAGGTTTAGCTCTTCAGATTATTTTCTGTTTCCAAACTTGCAAAAAAGCCTCAGTCGTAAAAAATTTGACAACAAGGAAGATGGCTGATTCATCAAAGCTTTCAACAGGAAAAGAAACATTGAGAAAAGCTGTCAATTGAGAAAAGTAATAGAGAAAAAAAAATGTTTTCCTAAATTTTATTTTTTTTTTTTAGGTTGAGTATTTCTGGAGCCATCCTCGTATAATGGTGACATCAATCAAATGGTAAAAGAGCCTTATGTGTAGTTTACGAATTTTCGAGAAACAAGGGGAAGGAATCACTTATTTCCCGATGCCGCTATTCCAAGTAGTTATCGACAAGGCAATGCCTATCGAAAGAGGATACTGCAGGAACACCACAGAGAATCGGCAACCTGCAGAATGTTAACTGCGTGAACAATATCAAGCAAATTTAAACCAGTGTCAGGTGAGAAAAAGATTTTTATCCAATACCTCTGCTCCTAAACCAGGTCCTACCAAATTTCCTTCTGGTCTTGGCACTCGTAAGTTAGGGGTTTCATACGCTAATGCAACGGCTAGCAACCTTCACGGCTCTAGACCATCCACTTCTTCTAATAAAAACAACTTTTCTCACATACTTCAAAACTGCTCTCTCGTCACAACCCTCACATAGTTCTCCTATATCTGAAATTCACCTAACCCAACGATATAAATTTCAAGTCACTGGGTATACCACTTTTAAGCTAGATGCAATAAGTACCAAATCTGGAGGCACTGCTATCTTAATCCAGAATGGCATTCCTCACTTCCTAGCAAAAAATTTGCTAACAGCCGAAACTGAGGCAATACTTTTAAATGTTGGTACCCAGAACAAATATCTCACGTTTTGCTCTATTTACGTGAGACAAGTCAAGAGTCATGATTTAGAACATCATTTTAACTCCAGTAACAAAGTTATCTTGGCAGGTGACTTTAGTTCACGCCACACCACATTTAGTTGCCCAAAGAATAGCCAGAATGCTCCTTCACTTCTTAATTTTTGCAATAATTCCAATATCCAATTAAATGCTCCTAAAGAACCAACATTCCCAAGATGAAAATCGATTCTTGATCTGGTTCTATCTAAAAATATCTCTCTGGTCACTCCACCATGAGTCTTGCATGAATTTTGCTCAGATCATTTACCAATTGTATTCATAATTCCTTTCAAGACCCAACCCCAAGAAATAAAAGAATTTCTCAACTACTCCCAAACCGACTGGATGAAATTTAAAATTCATGTTAATACCCAGAGCATATCTTGAAATCTGACGTTAATTATTATTAGCGAACTAAGAAATTCTGAATTCACAAGTAGAATGCCTAAAATTCCCGATAATTCTCCGGAAATTTTTTCAATGAAATTCGAAATTTTAATGGTAAAAAACAAATTGTTATTTCTTCAATAGCTAAAGATCCTAGTCCAATCATAGATCCTAAAATAATTGCAGAGATACAAAACAATTTTCTAAAAGATCCCTGTTTCGAATAGTTAGTCAATAACTCTGTCAGCAAATTTCTTATTCTCCTCCTCTTAATCCAACCTTAATTGAGATAGTCGATAAAGCAGAAGTTGCCAACATTCTTCAGCATCTTAATAAAAGAAAAGCTCCGGGAGACGATAACATATAGCCAACCCGGTACTTAGAAATTTTCCAAAAAAAGCAATATCACAATTTACCGATATCATTAACGGTATCTTAAAGACAAGATACTTTCCAGATTGTTGGAAACTCGGTAAAGTCATCCCTATTCCGAAACCAGGAAAGTCCTCTAATAGTATAGATCATAATCGCCCAATATCACTCTTAAACGGAATAAGTAAGGTGGTGGAAATAGTTATTCTTAACAGGCTCCAGCCCCTACTAGAACTCTATATTTCAGAAGAACAATCCGGATTTCGTGCCGGCCACTTTGCTACTCAAGCAGTGAGGCTAAAAACTATATTAAAAACCCAAGCGATTTGCTCGTTCAACAATTGCTGCCTTCCTGGGCATAGAAAAAGCTTTCGACACGGTCTGGCATAAAGGCTTAGTCTATAAATTAATTTAATGTGATATTCCTTAAAAAAACACTGTCGTTAAACAAACACTGTTCTAGTACCAAATCAATCGCAACAGGAGTTGCACAAGGTTCAATTCTAGATCCACACCTTTTTTCTTTCTTCTATCATGATATCCCGAAACCCGACAACAAAGAAACCAACATCCAAATGTATGCCGATGACACGGCTATATTCACATCTTCAATTAGCGCTCGGAAATCTAGTGAAAGATTGTCCAAATATTTAAACCAGTATTCCAAATATGAGAGGAAATGGAAAATCAAGGTAAACTTTTCTGAAACCGAAATTATCCATTTCCACCGCAACCAATATAGTAAAATGCCAAAAGCATAGCCTTATTTCATTTGAAGGTAGCACCTTAGAATATCAAAACCAAATGAAATACCTAGGGGTGATTACCTGAAATACTTAGATGATAAAGTTTAGGCTAAGAATCTTGCAAAAAAAAGCAATCGCTCTTTTCTTCAAAATTTGGACTTGAACGATACACAATCGGAGATAATAACAATATTAAATCGAAAAATCGTTGCGATATAATCGAAGTCGAAGATCACCAAAATAAAAAAAATCTAGGGGTGTTGGATACATGGCAAGCAATATGGACGCACTTAATTAAGTTTACTTATCTTTAGTAAGTATATTTTTGTTAATTATTATTTAAAAAAAAAATTAAATTTTTTTGTGTCGTGCACTTTTTATGTTACTATTAGTTAAGACCCTTAAAAAGGTTCCCTAATTTAAAGATTTGAATTTTTCTTCTTCAATTATTATAATTTTTCTTAGAATCGCAAATAGATAACAGTAGCATCTTCAATTTTGAATTGATTGGAGTATTTAATCCCAATTCTAAGAATAATTAAAATTTCAAAAACATAAAATAATTAATCCTCGAAATTTTTGAACCAACATCCCTAATGAACCGTAAAAGCTTTACAAAAAAAACTATTAAAACTTTTTGTCAAAATCTTGACATCATTCAGCATAAAATCAATTTAAAATTTGTGACAAGCTCAACAAAAATCAAACTAAAAAAAAAAAGTCAAAACAATTTAACAAATAACAACCAAAAAATTAAAATTAAAAAAAAAAAAAAAAACGCAGCATAACATTTTTTAAAACTTTGTATCATAATTAAAACTTTAAGCAAAAACGAATCAACAAAAAAAAAATGCAGAAAAGTTTTAGCGTAACAACATAAAAATACATTACATACATAATGACAAGACTTTTTTTTTTTGACAACGTTGTTCAACTTATTTTGATGTGTGTGTGTGTATCGTTTTTGTTTTGACATGTTAATGGTAAGATGGTTTTTCACAAAAAGCTCCAAAATAGTATAAAGTCGTTTGTTTCCATATTTTAAAATTTAACTTTAAATAATTAATTAAGTCACATAAGGATAATTGTGAAGAGCTTTATTATTATTTTTCGGAAAAAATCTCCTAAAATATTTTTTTGCGATGAAATTCAATTATTTTTTGTGTTCGGCCGTGTCATTTATGATAATTTTTTTTTGTTTTTTTTATTGCTTTGGCATTAACGCTCGTGCATTATATGTTCGTCACGTTTTTAATGGCGACTTGGAAAAATTTTTGGTATATGCTTTTGTGTATACGGCTGAACATTATTTTTGAATTTGCATCTACAATATGTAGGTCATACACCATATAAGTCATAGGTCAATTAGTTCAAGAGGCTTGAGATTCTTCAAGAGATTTTTAATGGCTCAATCCACATTTAGTCCATCCTTACCACTTTTTTATTTAGACACTAGCAAACCCATACCTTAAATAAGGAAAGACACCTAAAACATCCGTAACCTACTATACTTGATCTACTATATCGTTCAAAACGCTTTGTTGTAATCCAGTATTGTAGTCATTCGAGCAATTTTTCCAGAAATTTTGAAACATCTTTTGGATTAGCCTCCACCGATGTTTGTAGAAATATTTTCATCAGCAAATTTAATTCTGGAGTTGTAATTAGTGAATCCCAATTAAGAAGTGACCATGGGTTAGTATTAACGCATTTTTGATTAATAATTTTGTGAAGCTATGTTTTTTGTTTTTTAGCAACTTTTTTTCTACTTGTAACAGACGTGCCATTTTGCTCTTTTTTAAACAGCCCAGTTGTTAGGCAGAATACAAGTCAATATCAAAAGATTTTTTGACTACGTAACGGCTGTTTTTGAGACATCTGTGGCTGGTTGCGAACATTTTTTCACATTCTAGTTCTCCTTTGGTGAATCTGCCTAGAAATATCCAATTTGGTTTCTTGAGCATCTGGTTCGTCGGATGAGGTTTTTACTATTTTATTCATAAGAATATCTCCATAATAATCTAATATCGTGTTAAGTTTTTAGATACAAATGCCTTCCGGTTTAAGTTATAATTGGAGGGAAATTTCGACTTTATGGTAATCTCAACAATTGAGCTTACTACTTCAGCGTCGATTTTTCCCGTGTCTATTTTTTCTGCATACGCTTTGCTCTATTTTAACTGAAGTATCTGACGGTTTCTTCTGTAATGAAGGTTGCTTGAGACCCGGGATCTATCAGCATACGAAACAATTCATTGTGACTACCGGACGATGCTTTCACTAAAGCGGTTCCTGTGGTCGCTATGCAGCAGACTGTGATGTGTATTTTTGCATAATTCACCACTTTTATTACATGAGAGTTTCGCATGTAGTACATGGGAGTTCTGTTTGAATTTCTTTTTGGTTCTTCGGAGATGTTTCGTATAAGCGATGAGTTTCCCTGCTTAGCTTCTTTTTTGTTAGAATGTTCACCATATATATCATCCCAAGAATATGTATTGATTCCTAAATCTTTAATTGCATGAAGACATTCAAACACATTATCATGCAATAATCGGAAACCATGCTCAGATTATGATGATAAGTTTGGTAGATCTAAACTAACGTTTATGTACGTATTAGTGAGAAGCCGTTTATCATCATATCTGGCACATAAAATATTCCAAGCAGTGTGACAATATTTCTTCGGGATATCGAGGTGGCTTCCGAGCTTAGCTGGATGTCCTACAATTACTGATAATAGGTAATACCATCAGTCAGTTCATCATTACAATGGATGGTTTTATTGAAGAGGCTTGGAAAACTTATGCCCATTGTTTATAATCTACATTAAAATGGGGTATTTCGATCTTGGTAAGGTTGATATTGGATCGCTTTACTTCTTCTTCTTGTTTTGAATAATCTTTCGCTACAGTTTTTTCAAAATGGACTTCAAGATATATGATGGTAAACTCATAATCTGGCTGTAGTTTCTCGTATACGTTTTTTGGCTAAAACACTCGTTTTATGGTCTTTTTCGCTTGCGCTTCCAATTATCTCTTCGTGATTTTGTGTAATCGAAATCCATGAGTCGGTTAGCAGTTTGATTTTTAACTCATAATGTTTCTTGTTAAAGTGAAACATTTCAGCCATCTCATGCTGAATTGTATATCGCTTTTATTGTTTTCGTGTTTTGTCGTCATCGACTCGGACAATCTTAGCTTTAGGTTTGATAAGCTGATCTTCATCCATTAGGACATATCTCTACTTTTAGCTTAGCACCTAGCAGCAGTTCGTTAGTCTCCTCGAATGCTTGTTTTATTTGTTTGTAAAACTGTTCTCGGATATATAGGTGATTCTCCGGAGGTGCTTGGATTAGGGCAGCATCAATTATAAAAAATGTATCGAACAGTACCTGCAAACTTGTGAGTTTGTCTTCAAAGTATTGTTTTGTTTTTCTCGCAGCGCTGTCCTCTTTTATATTGATTCCAAGTTTATCAATCATTCTCCCGGTATGTGTATGCTTACACACCGCTTAAACGGTATCCATGATATAAGAATTGATAATTATTTTTACTGTATGCATGTTCGCAATTAGCTAATTAGCGCTGTTCTTTAGTAGCTCGAAGGGTCAATGTTTGAATTAAGCTTAAGTCACAGCTTAATAACACCGATTTCACAAAGTAACGGAACTTGTTTTATCAAATAACGCTAGAAATTTTCAATTTAGTAACTTAAGCAAGATTTAAAGCAACTAATAATAACAATAATATATTTAAATTTATATTCAAACCAAATAGCTTAAGTCATAAATCTGTCTTACTGAGTAAACAACATATTTATGACACATTTTTTGATGGAAATTAAAATTTAAACCTGATTACTCGAATTGAACCTTTTCGAATTAATCTTGCTTTAAATCGCAATTTTGATAGTTACGATTTAAGTCTAGTTTGCAGATAAACTTAAACTTTTCCTAATCCAAATATTACTTAACACAAAAAATTTCACAAAAATTTACTGATTAATGCATTTAAGCTTTAAGTCACATTATTCATTTTTATTGTTAGCTTTAAGTAATTTTTTCTTAATAATTGTGTTTAAGTCACGGTTTAAGTCAATATGCAATACGAGTGGCCGTTTCATAAAATTCTCTTTTAATTTTCTAAAATGATTAAACTATAAAGTAATACATTTTCGATGTTCTTTTGTTTTTAATTTTTGTTATATTTCAAATTAACGTATCATAACTTTAATTTTTTTATTGTTTAAGACTTTTATATATCGACCGGATATTTAACCAAAAATATTACATACATGTAATTTGAGGGCATAACATTTTTTTGTTATGGTCTCAAATATGTGTCAGAAACCCAAATTATTTTTTATGTTCTGATGTAATGTTAGACTGTACATATTTGAGTCTATTTCATATATAATAGAGTCTATATCACTTAGTTGAGTCTTAATCTCTTCTTCCCTCACCCGTCGACAGTTGGATGAGCATCACCAAGGTGTTGCGACAATTTACTCGTATTATCATGATGTTAACCAAAAAAAGATAGCCTTAGAGGATCTGGGTTCGAACTACCAGTAGCACGAAGACAAATCCAGGGATTCCACGATAGTTTCATTGTGGAGTGTAAAATCGATCAGCTATCCTAAAATGATAGATTGATCAGCAAAACACCAATTTAATTTTCTAACACATAATAATGTTGAAAATATATGTAAAGATACTTGATCGGCATTAAAGCGCTCTAGTATACTCATAGGAAGTTCTAAGACTGGACAAGTATAAGGAATTTTTATATAGGATGAAGGTAACCAGCATTGCAGACATCCTTAAACCTGAGTCTTACCAACATACGATCGATTTAGCTCGAAGTCAGAGAACATCAAAGAATGGTCTTAAACAAGTTCTTTAAGTCATCAACGCAAGACAGCCAGTTAAAGACAGTGTAGCTATAGTTTTACATTATAAAGGCCATTTACTAAGTGAGTATGAGAATGGAGGCATAAAAAGATAATTCTAGTTCTTCATTTTTAATTTTTTGCTGTCAATCCAAAAACTTCTAGTTAAATCGGTCTTCCAGATAGTTTCATGATGTTTAGTTATTGTGCTGACAGAATTCACTGTCATTTTTATAAGAATCCGTTGGCATTTTAGAAGCAGCATCTATAGGGATGCGAATAAAAAATCGCAGCTTTTAACGCCTGAGACAAATATTGGGGAGCTTGCTAACTTTTTTTTTAGTAATGGCTCTTGGGTGACCTCTGTCAATTTTTCTTAGACTGTCTATTAAAACGAATAAAAGGCGTTTATAGTTCCACTAATCACTAATTAATAATTTGCATTTAACATTTGGCGTTATGGTCCAGCCATTGATGTCTTTCAATGTTTTGAAACATCATTTTGATGCAACAATAGGATCAATAGAACTTTTTAAATTTTTTGAAGTTAGGAGTTGATTGTTATGTCGATTGTGGTGCAGTTGCTAGTGTGCTTGGTTGGAGCTCGTTTCTTTTCAAAAATTAAGTTGTGGCAAGCCACTGAACTAATGTAGCTATTAGATTTAGACTGTTTTCAATTTTTAAGGTTATAATTAAAGTAACAAGAAGCTTAAGTTAGCAATGATAACGTAAACATTTAGCCGGAAATAACCGAAAGCTAAAGACACTGCAAGTCAATACACTCTCTCCAAATTGTCAGTACCTATATACATTCACCGACTTTTCTAAATAAATGGTTAAACACTGCTAAAGCTAAATGTTTGAACCGGGAGGTGTCGGACTCAAATCTCAATGACGGTAGGATGAATAATGAATACAATTATAGCCCCCTGTTGTATTGTAAAATCTTTGGGCAAGAGATTCTTTTTTATCAGGATCTTCATTTTGGTTGATATAACCACGAAAAGAACCTATTGGTCAGTGATGGAACCATAATCTTAGTGTAATGTGTTACTATAAATTATTTCAGATTCTATTGCCGACGCTGTAACAAAAACACAGAAGCCTAACAGTGTTTAAAATGGACAAAAAACTATAACTTAGGATACCTAAACGGAAAAAGGAAAGTGTTCTGGTTAACGCCGGTCCTATTCTCACAGCCTTTTTACATTTAACAAACGGTAGGATAAGAGGGATGTTCATCATTTATATTTCTTTAGATATATTTCCATGCATGAAAGAAACGTTCCGGTTTCAGACACCTCATAATCATTCCGACACAATGCTATTCTAGTTTTGTGGTGTAGGGGAATGTAATGTATGTCAGTAATGACAGAATTGGCCCGGTTTTCCGGTAGCTAATATTCAAACTACTGTAAGCATTAAACAATGACAATTTTATTGAAATGCTGTACATTCTGTGTTCTGTATTCTGTCATCTTTTACCAGCAACTTCAGTTTGCCACCATTCAATATGCAAAAAAAATCAGCAAAAATCTAAAATTTCAATCTACAAACAAAAAAATAAAAAATTCCCTAAAAACAAAATCTATTGATGGGCCTATTTCTCCAAGCCGTAGACTGTAATAAATTGTATTAGTTTTTGCCTGAAATTTAGAATTAATTAATTTATTACAACATTAAAAATATAAAATTATAAAAATTAGATTTTATAAAATTTGATTAAACTTTACAAATCAATTGAATTAACTGTTTTATGACAAATACAACATGTAATCGAAAATTTAATTTATATACACTTTATTTTAGATAAAACTTTAAAATTAATATAAGTTAGATTTTCTAAAAATTGATTAAAAATTACAAATAAATATAATTCACTTTTTGTCGGAACGAGGAAAGATTGAAATATCACAAAAATTGTAGATTGGCCGTATTTATGTTTCAAATGTTTCCAATCGTGCCAATATTAAAACCAGAAGATTTACTTTGAAACCTTATTCAAAAACATTAAAAGTGAAATTAAAGCAGCAGTAAATAAACAAGGAAAAAGTAAAAACAAATCGAGAACCTCCTCCCTGGTAAGCGGTTATAGGAAAGCTGGAAAAGGAGCAGCTCTGGAAACTGAATAGGATTCAATTCCCAAAATGATGACAGAAATGAATACTAGAAGAATAAATAATATCAATCCGCAAACAATATCGACCGTTGGCTATCGTACACTAAAAACCTTTCTGACCAAAATACAGCGGTGTAACATCGAAATATTAGTTAAGCGAAATAAGATGGAGAAACTCCATCTAGGGATCAAAGTGTCTAGCAAGCACGACTCGCATGATTTAGGCGTAGGAATACTAACAATATATAGAAGCAAGAATGCACTACTCGAATGGAAACTAGTAAGAAGCCGAATAATAACCGCAAGATTCCAGTCGAAAATAAAAAATATTACAATTATTCAGTGCTATGCACCTATGGAAGATACTGATGACACAATTATATAATAAGTTGCAACCGACAACTTCTAGTGCACACTGAAATGTTATTAAAATTGTCCAGGAAGATTTCAACGCAAACATTTACACTTGGATATCTCCAGATGGCAGAACCACAAATTAAATAGATCACGTGCTAGTAATCAAGAAATATCTTTAGTCCTTGCAAGAAGTCAGAGCAATGATAAGAGCAGACATGCACATTATAAACTATTAATAGAAACATTCAGAGTAAAACCCGCCACTGTAAAATACGCAAGGAGCAACAAGAAGAAATTTAACATAGAAAGGTTAAAAAACTCCGACACTATCAAGGTTCACCGGAAAGTTTACCAACATACCACAAATTAAGGATCCTATAGGTCAAACTTTAACCTCAGAAAGTAAAACAGCTAAGCAGTTGGAAAGAATAATTTGAAGTTAACATCATAGACACTGAAGAAAATGTCGCAACTATACGAAATCATCAAAACCCATCCACCAACGGAGAGAGAAGTTACAAGTATTGTAAGGAAGTTAATACCACAAAGTTGCTGGAACGCACCAAATCAAAGTTAGGATTCGAACCCAGTACCTCCCGTCCCAAACACCGCAGCTTTAACCACTGCGCCAATTGCTCGGTGGAAAAAGTGTTGATAATAAAGGCAAACAGAGTAAAACACACTAGGAGTTAGACAGAAATGTTTAAATTCTCTTCGGTTGTACTTAATAGTGTTAGACAGATTAGACGTAATAAGCCCAAATGAAATACAATAGAATTTCATCAGACGGCTAAATGATCTTAACTACGCAGATGATATATGCCTGCTAACACTCAAATACGCCAACATTAAAACCAACATTAGAAAGACCAACGTTATAAAACTAAACAAAAGCATTCATACACCAA
>OY744477.1:32403547-32455697 GCA_963556175.1 Tipula confusa | reverse complement strand
TAAAACCAGCATCTTTAAATTTGGAATTAAGGTGAAGATAATCTCCTGGCCACGCATCAGTCGTGGATATAATCTTTTCATTGAGATTCAACTTAACTCCAACATTGTTGGTCCTTCGAGCCGGATAGTCAGACAGCATTATTAACTGATTTCGCCACATCAGCTATTAGAATTCTGCAAATCAGGAATATTTCAAGATTGCAATTCATGCTTCTTGACCAGATAAGTAGCCATTTTATATTACCATAAGTTAAAATCGCTACTCTTGTCAACCAAGTGATCTATCATTAGAAGAATGTAAAGCGAAATTAGCCGAGTAGAGAAGTTAATGGACCAATTTATGGAACTAGAAAATAACATCCTTGCTGAAGATGACACCTATGAACCAGATATGGAGTACAAGGCGAGTTATTACAAGGCAGTTACACAAATTAATAAAGTAATTCGTAAACTTGGAATCATAGTTATAATCCGAATTTTAGCATGGACAGCACAGTTAATGTTTCACATGCTGGAGTCGCAGTTAGACTACCTAAATTAAATATACCATCATTTAGTGGTGAGTATACTAAGTGGCAATCGTTTCATGATCTCTATGTTTCTACAATACACGATTTAAACGCTCTTACGCTGCTAGTTTACTACGTCATTTCAGCATTACCGAATGCAATTACATTGAAGCTTGGCAAAAACTGCGACTACGATACGACAGGAAAAAATACACCATTAACGAATTCATTAGAACGTTTATAGATCAACCAGCCATTAGTTCAGCAAACAACTGCAATGGAAAGCAGTTACTCGATACATCGATAAAAAGTTAGATAATGAGTCAAGAAATCAATAGTTCTTGTTACAGAGAAGTGATGCGTTGGAGTCCATGCACAGTTCAGTAAAACGATCGCAATTTCCCATGTGTCATTAAATAGATCATTCAATTTACCAATGCTCACAATTAAATGAATTAAATGTCGTTAATTGACGAGAATGGACTAAACAAAACAAAAGATTCTTCAATTGTTTGGGCAATGGACATGCTGTGTTTAAATGTTTGTCAAAACGGCGATGTACAATTTGTAAAGCAATGCATCATACGCTTTTACATGTAGATCAAATCGACTCTACAAATAAAATGCCATTGCAAAGGTGGTGAGTTCTTATGGAACACTATTATGCTGTCACACACTGTTGGATTCAGGCATACGTCGTAAGAATGGAAGAATTAATGTAACTAGGTCTAGGTCACGTGGACGCAGGTACCACTAGAGGAATGGCTACAATCCTCATTCATCCAAATGTAGGTCCTTTTTTCACAGTAAACGTATACATTCTAAATAGGATTACATCAAATATCCCGAGATATAACAGTTCCGTTAGACATTTAGATGCTTGGAGTATATTGCCCTTAGCAGACCCATCATTTAGTCATTCTAGTGAGATCGATATTCTAATCGGCGTCGACCACTTCTTTAACATATTAATCGATGGTCAGATAAAAACAAATAACAATATGCCCATCCTTCAAAACACGATTTTTGGTTGGGATGCAGCAGGAAACTAATTGACAATAATTCAAATGAAAACAATGTTATAAGTGGATTTACAACAAACATATCTGACTTTGATATTGACAAACTCTACGCAGATTTTGGGAGGTTGAAGAAGTTGTAGCTAAATCCAAATTGACTATAAATCGGTTTATCGGATGCATAAATCCCATTCATATCGCACTGCACAGATTCTGCGATGCAAGTGAACGTGCATATGCAGCTGCTATCTACTTCCGTTTGACGTCAATTGATGGAGCATTCTATGTAAAACTTATAACAAGTAAAACCAAAGTAGCACCAATTAAACAGCTATCTATTCCGCGTCTACAATTATGTGTTGCTGTGCTACTTGCAAAACTGATAAAGGTCATAATAAAAAATTCTTCATTCCAATTTAAGGAAATTGTTGCCTGAACCGACTCTAAAATAGTACTTTACTGGCTATCTTCGCATCCACAGCATTGGAAGACATTCGTTGGGAATCGAACGTCAGAAATTCTTGAATCACTACCCGTCACAAGTGGAAATATGTTCGTTCAGCTGACAATCCGGCAGATTGTGCCTCACGTGGTGTAACTCCACAAATATTAAGAAAATTTAATCTTTGGTGGAAAGGTCCGAGTATGTTAAGTTACGAAAAGGATACGTGGCCATCTCTACAAACAAGCAGTGAAGCAACAACAGAAGAAATCCTCAATCAATCTTTTAACCTGATTATAAACGAAAATTTAATTGCCAACTTATCTGAGAGGTACTCGTCTTTTAATAAATTACTAAGAGTCATTGCCACCATCTACATATTTGTAAGTAATTGTATATCACCGAGCCATACGCGTAGAACGAGCAGAGTATTTAGCCGAGAGGAATTAATAAAATCCAAAAATGTAATTTTAAAAACTGTCCAAATGCAGCACTTCCTTGATGAGTTCAATAGCCTGGCGAAGTCTACCAGCACATCCACGTCGAGTAAATTGAAAACATTAAGTCAATTTATCGATAAATATGGCATTTTACGAGTCGGTGGCAGAATTTCAAATTCAAATGCGAGCTACGGTGCAAAACATCCAGTCATACTATCACATCACTCATTAAGACTTCATAATCATTAAGACTTCAGCCACTTTCCATAATTTGGGTACCTATTTAGTTTTAAATGCCAGAATACGATGCACTATTGATATCGTTGGATTCTTGATTAAAAATATCATCGAGAGTTCTTCTTCGTTGACTGGTTAGTGGTTTAAATATGCTTTTTCCAAATGTTCGGCCAACCTATCGACTTTCTCTTTATCTTGATTATTTCCCATGAAGATTGCTGAATGCATAATATAATTACAAATAGTACTACCATCATAAGAAAAAAATACAGTTTAGCCATTGATATTCCAGATGTCGGGTCGATAGAATATCGTCAACATTTAGTATAAATGCATGACATTTAGGCGATTATACATATACAAATATTTTGATTATTTTAAGCCGTTTGCTCTTAAATCATCAATTATTTTTTCTAGTTTACATGTACTATGTTAATTTTTGGCCATTATGTTAATTTTTGTCTTCATTTAGAACAGATCTTTAATTTTAGACAGATCTTTGTACATTTCAGAATCTTCCACATTAATTTTAACATTATTACCATTCATACGTTTTGTTTTAAACTTGTCTTTGGGAATAATTATTTTGATTTTCTCATACAAAGAGTCATAATCTTTCATTGCATTGATTATTACTGGTGGTGGTGGAGACACTTTTTTAGTTGGGTTTTGGTTCGTTAACGGATTTTGACTCTTTAGGTTCCTTCTCTTGCTAGTTTATCTTCATTCGTAGTGTCAACCATTTTTTCCGGAACTTCTGGATTAGTTTGATAGTTCATTTTTACATTTTATTTTAGTCTTTTTACTTCTCCATCGAGAATTTGTATGTACTCTTGGATCCATTTCATAGTAGTATTAAGTTTCTGGTCTAGATTCTGCTAGAGCTATGAGTAATTCCTCAATTTGAGAACTTTTACTATTTTCTTGAAACTATTTAGTCGTCTTTAACGTTGGTGAACTTAAAATTTTCCTACCTTTTTAAAAGATGTCAGGCAAACTTTGATTCATTTCGTTATTATCTATATCCAGCAATAGTTTGGTTCCCCTTAGAATCCATGGAACCGACCTTCATATAGTGTGGATTTGTCTGAATATCAGATATACCACCTAGGGTAGTTTTATTGTTGATTGTTTTAATCATTGCTATTAGTGCTTTCCACATTTAGTAGTTCGGGAGGTACCACATGGAGGTATTCTAAACACTTGGTAGATTCAGAGAGTTACAACGATGGAATATGGTTTATAAGCATAGAAGCATAGACGACCAGACGCCTACTCTGTTGATGTTACATTTCAATGTAAATCTTCATTTGGTCAAAACGACAAAGTGACAATCTTGCAAGGTTTATATAACCTGCTAATTCTAATCCCGCAAATTGGTTTTGAACGCTAATTTGAAAGTTAATCGTTATTTGATTTACTATCAAATTATCTTATCTTACGGCTTGAAGGTTTAATTAGAGAAAGAAGATGACTTGATTCTTCAAACATTTTTTGCTGCGTTTCCGTCTGACTTGAATAAAACAAGGGGTGATGAGGTAAATCTTGAATTGCTATAATCCGGTGCGACCGGAAGTGCCTATTTATTAAAATCACAAATGTTTGGTACATCGGAAGTTTTATTTAAAAACTTTAATAACATTTTAAAATTTTGGAAAGTTGTTATCCGCAGACTCGCATCTGCTCAGTTAATAAAATGTGCCAATGATCTCTTGCTACTTTGTTTGATCTCACTATGCAAAGACATCTATTATCTTAAATAACTGCTTTTATTAAGTCATGTTAGATTTGATTGACAGTTGCGTGGCTGAAATAGATAAATATTTATTTTTAGATGGACAAGAAGACCAAACTTTGAATAAAAATTCGCTTCTGGTTAAATCTTTTGATTTGAGGCTGAAAACCTAAAAATTTTGGAGTGCTTGTATACATAAAAAAGCAAGCAGTACGCGGATGTCTGCGCACGTCATATTGCTCTCTACTTCGATGCTTGATAAAATTTTAACAATTGGCCTTTTCGTATCCTGAATTATAATATATCAATAGCTAATATTATGTCGTTAACTTTGGTCATATTATGGAGAAAATCACAGAGGATGTTAGAGCCAGCAACAATTAATAATCGATTAGATTATTGTTAGAGGCATTACTGACTTGATATATGGCTTTTCGTGATAGAGAATGACTTGATTCTTAGAGAATGACTTGACTCCTTTTAATATAAAGAGCTAACTCAGGATGGAAACATATTGAGCAGAACATATTGATATGGTATTAGCACTTTGGAGCCAGGCGCTTTCAAAACCGAATTTTATTATTACTTACAATTCTCGATTCATAACACTGAATATAATCCCATCAAACGGATTATTAATTTATACCAAAACCACTTAATTATAACCGATACAAGGCGTTGAGCATCGAATTAAAAGAAAATCAATTTACCATTAAAGTTCATGTCTGCCACCTTCCATATATTATACGAGTTAGTAAATGGTATATAGGGTATTAAAACGGCTTAAAAATCATATGTATACACACATAGAAGCAACATAAAAATTACTTTATGATTTCGCTAATCTGCCCCTATAATATATGTATGTTTATGTATATGTATATGTATATCTATATTTATGATATAAAACCTTGTTATGGTATTACATGTATTATATGTTTTATAATAATAAATTGTTGTTGTTGTGTTACATAATCTTCTGAATCATGTTCAATATTTTGTGTTAGATTTGTCTTGAATTTTTCTTATATTTGGATATATTATATACGCGCGTCGTTTGGTAAGTACATGGCTTCGAAAGAAATTTTTTAGCAAGGCTAGTTTTAGTTTGCACAATAAAGTGACCTTCTGAGTCCTTAATCAGCCAATAATTGTAGACATTAAGCATCTTTGATCAAACCTATATATTATTATCAAACAATTGGGATTTATCTTCTGAATGCTTCTTCACCTTGATAATAATCAAGATTTTTAGATAAGATTTCTAGATGGCTTTCTAAATTTAATTTGTAAAGCAACATATTTGAATTCCTAAAGTATAAAATATTTAGGTGACACATGCACATACTGCATAACACGAGGGATTTCTATGTATATATATATATATATATATATATATATATATATATATATATATATATATAAACAGTGGTAGCCCGAGGATTGCTATATTTTTCCAGCGCCCTAGGGAAAATATCGCTTGGCGCTCTAAATTGATTTTCTTATTGCAAAGAAAAAGTTAAAATGATAATAATAATCCACTGGAGCTGGCTTCGGGTGGTTGCAGTTGCCTAGGTTGGTGAGTTGCATGATTCTGACGCACGAACATAATTATCCATATTATTCCCAAGATTACGAAACTCTATAAGATTAGGTGAGTCATTGTGTAATGATGAACATGATGTAATTCCTCACTAGGCAGGTATTCATTTTTCCTCATGGTTGCTATCTCTGCTTCTAATGCAGTGGTATCTCGCCTTTTCTTGATGTTAGCATTTATTTCGGTTGCCGCTCTGTTTTTGATTTCTAAACTGAAATTTCGTAGATTGTTACCAGCCAGCAGATGCGGGCTAACTTGTTGAATGATTTGCTAATATTGTTGGATGCAGTGCCAACAGCAATGATGAACCACTCCTTATTTCTCTTAATTCTAGATTCTAAATTCTAAATTCTAAATTCTAAATTCTAAATTCTAAATTCTAAATTCTAAATTCTAAATTCTAAATTCTAAATTCTAAATTCTAAATTCTAAATTCTAAATTCTAAATTCTAAATTCTAAATTCTAAATTCTAAATTCTAAATTCTAAATTCTAAATTCTAAATTCTAAATTCTAAATTCTAAATTCTAAATTCTAAATTCTAAATTCTAAATTCTAAATTCTAAATTCTAAATTCTAAATTCTAAATTCTAAATTCTAAATTCTAAATTCTAAATTCTAAGTTTTAAATTCTAAATTCTAAATTCTAAATTCAAATAAATAAATAAAATAAATCAACGTGATAAATCAACACTTACGGTAACTACTCCAAATCCTTGAAAATTTTATGTTGGAACCACAAAGCACATCAACTGTTGTTTCGTTGGGAACTACGAATATCCATTGGTTAGGTGCGTGATGTTTGATCCAGCGGTTTGTCCAATTTATTTTCATAATGGTACATACCTTATCAAGTTCCATTTTTTTCTGCAACACCGCTATTTCGCATCTTTCGTTGTTCAATAATGCGATAAAAATTGATAATATTTCGCAAAAAAATCGAGTAGGTGGCAATTTTTGACAACGGTTCACCTCTTCAATTGACTGGAATGCGAAATGTTCTCGATGATTGTCCACTGCAATGTGTTCTGTTGACGTAACTATAAGAGATTGTGTGTTGCCCTGAATTATATCTGGAACTGCGAGTACGGATAGTAGCGTGTATTTGTTAGAAAAGGCTAACGGTATGACGATTTCAATAATTACCTTTTGACGAGTAACAAGTACAGTACAAATGGATAACATTCCTAATGCTAGATAATTGGCTCTGACGGAACCCCTTGCTTGTCTATGAGGTTGCCGTCTATTGAGTGGGTTGTTACTCTTGTCCTTAGAGATAGATTCTCGAACTTAGAGGTTCGTTGTGCCTAGAGAGCGTCTCCTATTAAAAAATGTCCTGGTGTTAGAGCTTTCAAATCGGATGGATCATTGGTTAAGGGTGTTTGCGGTCGCGAATTTATATAATATTCTATTTGAGTGGTCACGGTGGAAAGTTCTTCATATGTAAGGGTGGTTTCTCCTATAACCCTCTTTCGGTAGAATTTTACAGAATTAAAGCCAGCTTCCTATAAGCCATCAAAATGAGGCGTAAGGGGTGGTATGAAATGCCAAGTGGTTTCATCAAGAGCCATTATGTTGGATATTTAGACCTGTAGTGTTGTGATTGCTGACTATTTCTATATGTACGACTTTTGTTTTTCTCGGAGAATTTTCCTTATTGCTGAGATCCTATTCGCAACAAAGATTTTAAATCGGTTTGGATCATCTTTTATCCAACTTAACGTAGAATCTGTCCAGGCATAAGTTTTATACTATAATTGGACGTGCTTCATTAACTTCGCTAATAACCACATCCCCCAAACGGGGGATTGATAATTTAATCATAATTGGCGCTACCCTGGATTTGGCCGTTACTAGACTTGTTGTTATACGGCCAGTCTCATCTTTTGTTCTACAAGATACAGCTGCAGCATATGCGTACTTCGACGCATCGGCGAAGCCATGCAACTCTTTCTGACTCCTCTTCGATATTACTCATTTCATTTTTATACTTAAATTTTAAATTAAAAAAACTAAAAAATATTCAAGGTTGGACTTAGAATGACCTGTGTAGTATGCAAAACACAATTATTGACATATTTTGCTCAATATGACTCGCATCTGGATTCTTTTTGCTAAATAATGCTCATGCGTTTTGAAGTTTGATATTTTTTTAAGATGTTCGTTCATCAATGGATCGAATTTCCCAAGAAATTAAACAAATTTCACAAAATTCCCGTTTCCAGGTGAATTTAATTTTTCTATACAATTGCCCAGTAATGCTAAATTTTGTTCACCGAATACTCATAAGCTTGATCAATATTTCCAATAAGTTTTGCGGATACAAATCTTTTTTTTTGATCATGCCCTTGAGCATCAATTGTTTGTCCGGTTCGAAGTCTCAGTTCCTGTTCTTCAACGATTAAACATTTTCTAAATACTATGAGCTTCTTTCATGTGTTGACAGAATTCATGTTAAATTTGTCCAATCTTTAAAGCCGTTATCAGTAAATACTGAAGACACATAGCATTATTAAATTGTGAACAATAAATGCAAGATACAGAATCGTTCTTGATTGAATATTGCAGCCATTGATAATTTCACAATTTATCAATTTTTCTCATCGTGGACGTTTTCGAATTTTCGATTATGTTAGTACCACTCGACGAGGAAGGATCATCAATAAATGAATCCGATGACAAAGGACTCTTCAATGCAACATTGTCAATTTCATCACTGCATGCATGCCATGAGTTAAAATTTTTCGGTGATGCATTATGTCAATGTTCTCTGGTGGTTGGCTAGTATAAAATTCTAGTTCACAGTTCGTCAATCGAAAAACTGGTGCCTCGGAAATTTTGCGCCCCAGGCAGTCGCCTATATGGTGGAACCGTCCCTGTATATATATTATATATAATCTAATTTCAGTTTTAATTCAATTTATATCTGTTTCTCGTTTTGTATCGTATATACATATTTGTTTTAAATACAAAACTGAATCTAATATTTTTAACATAAATTTTCATTTCCTTTAAGTTTTCCTCTCTCGTCTTTCGTTTTTTTGACTGTCATTTTATGTTGACACAATAATCTTATTCATAAGATATATGTAGGTATTATTACAATTTCTATGTTGTTTGTCTTCTGTATATATGAACATACATGTATATATATATATATATATATATATATATATATATATATATATATATATATATATATATATATATATATATATATATATATATATATATTTATATATATATATATATATATATATATATATATATATATATATATATATATATGCTCCTTACTATTATTACATCAAGAAATGAAAACAGGAGCAGCAGCAGCAGCATATAAAATTGATGGCAAAATAAGGAGGAATATATAGCAGTTATCATATCATACTGTGTGTATATAGATATGTGCGATATTATGTACGATGTACATATATGTACGATGACAAACTAAAATAATGAAAATGAGTTGTGAATCCCCTACGTAAAATACAATAATATGTAATAATATGTTTGCAGGATCCATATGTACGAAAATAGATTGGAAATAGACAAAAAAATTATATTATATTTTTGATATGAGAATACTACAACATGTTGGTTCATCGCAAGTTATGCCTGATTATTTTTTTTTTGCAGTTGTCAATATGCTAAATCATTTCATTGAACCAAAGTGATGCTTGTATTATTTCATATAAAACCGAAATTAGAAGCATTAACATTTAATAGCAATATAATTCATGGCTTTGGTTGAAAATTACGAATTTTATTCGTTTAACGGTTATATCATTTAGTTTTGGTGTAAAATATTTTTGTTTATTTTGTGTGTATTAAAGAGTATATCACTTAATTTTCTTGTAATTTCAATGACGTATATTATCAGATTAATTTTTTTTAAATCTAATTATAATACCTTTTAGAATTTTGTGTGAATTGGGACTCGGTCCAATTTATTTCTAAGATATCGGACTTGCATTGCTATTTTTGTTGCGCCACATTTTTCGGAATGGATTTCGGGCTAACTTCACACACGTTATATATATATATATATATATATATATATATATATATATATATATATATATATATATATATATATATATATATATATATATACAGTAACAGCCCGATTATCAGGCATCTAATTAACCGGAACACTCAGCTAACCGAAATTTTAAATTTTACGAATTTTTTTTGTTTTTTCTCTTTCACAAGGGAAATTTTTTTTTTTGTTATTCGGGGATTCACAGAAAAAATTTAGTTTACTTTTTCTGTTTTATGCATTATTCTGTTTGAATTAAATGTGTGGAGTCGTATTACACATTTAAATTGACGATATTTAGTTCAATACCTTAAAATAGTAAATTAACACTAATTTTAAGAAATAAAGCAAAAAACTAAATTTAATAATTCTATAAATAAATATTATATATGGCTTCGACCAGCAAAGAACCAACAAAAAGGAAAAGAACCAGATTAAAGATAGGTGAACCTTGAGAGGCACTAGTGAATTTTTATAATATTGGCAGTTCAATTTTATATAATATAAAAAGTAATAAAAAACTATTGCTTCTAAAATGAAGAGTGATAAATTCGAAAAACTATAAAAACAATGCATAAAGCATAACTGTAGCAGTGGAAGATAAGTGCAGGAATCCAAATAACTGGCCTCATCATCTTAGATAAAGCAAAAGATTTCTATGACGCTCTAAATGTAACTGAACAGTGTGTATTTTTGGACGGTTGGTTAGCACGTTTTAAATCAAGGCACGGTATTTGAAAATTGGATATTTTAGGTGAACCAAATTCTTTGTTGTGCAAACGCAGCTGGAACGCATCGGTTGGAGTTATTGGTTATTGGCAAATATGCTCAATTATTAACGGCTTACCGATAATATATAAATCCCAGTAGCATACTTGGATGAACCGAGAAATATTTAATGAATGGTTTAACCATCGGTTAAATCGTATTTCACAACCATAGATGGCACGCACAATCAAAACTGTTTGCTATTATTAGATAATTGTAGAGCTCACCCTTTAACAAATGAGATAGCATCAAATTGTGGGAATTTCATTGTTTTGTGTTTACAGCCTAATGTGACATCCCAATGTGACATCATTTTCTTCGTTCGTCAATGCCAAATTTAGATCTGCTTTTTAAGTTTTGATCTGATTTGTCCACGCAAGTCTTTTCTAATTACATTTGCTTGGAGAGCCCTATGTAGTCTCCCTATAGATATATCTAAGGTTCCTATAAAGAAGTTTTTACATACCGCAACGCTTTCCATTTCAATGTTTAAAAAGTATTTATAAATGCAATCTTTGGCTGATCCCTTAAAATTTCTAGGTCATCTTCTTTTTATTGGCGTAATCTGAGTAGATGCACACAAGAATATATTTTGTTTGTTGAAATCCCCCATTTCCCAAAAAAAAATTAAAAAGGGTAATTCGATCTGTCTCTGTAATAAGATTATTGCACATTTTCACACATTTGCAGTATCAGTCGTCAGCTAGGTCAGTCGTTGAATCAGTTAATCTCAAAATTCTAATTCTCTTCTTTGTTTGTGACAATCGTGAACTAATATTACTTAAACTGCTTTCGTCGTCCTATTCATAAATTCGTCTTCTTTTTTTCTAATACTCATGGACCTTATATTTATAACAATAAAAACTCCAATATACCTGGGAAAAAATGTATTACTCTTACCATCATCACTATCAATATCGTGTAAATTGACATAGTATCGATACAATTGGTAACCGCATAAAATAAATACATACTACCATCATAAGAAAATAACAGTTTACCCATTGATGTACCAGATGTCGGGTCGATAGAAAATCGTCGACATTTAGTATAAATATATGACATTTAGGCGATTATACATATACAAATATTTTGATTATTTTAAAATGATACCAGTAGCGACATCTAGCATGCCAATTTAAAAGGTAGATTACTTCACTTCATATTTAAATAGGCTAAAGATAATATGCATGTGCCTTTTTGAAACGATTTATCAAAATTAGTTTACATTTACAAAACTTTGATTGCCAACCGAATTGCCTTAGTCAACGGACGTCAAATTTTCTTTTTTTCGTGCCAAAAATTTAAAAATTTAATTTTATTTTTATTTTTATTTTTTTGGGGTTTTTAGGCATTAATTTGGTGCACCAAGATAAGTATCGTTCCATTAGTTCGTGGTCTATTTAATTAATTCTTGTTTTTTTCTTTTAGTTTATTTTCATCGTCATCTTATTTCGAAGATTTGATCTATTTGTTTTGTGCCTCATTCCAGTTACGCCAGTCTCTATTATGTCGGTGAATATTCCGACTATAGTTCTTAAATCAATGTTAGGGCATAAATCAAATTTATCCATTGGTAGTTTAAATGTTCAAAGCCTATTCCCAAATATTGACGTAATACGTCACATTTTATATGGTGCATCAGTGGATATACTTTGTTTCACTGAAACTTTTCTTAATCCTAATATTCTTAGTTTGGCTTTGGCTATTGAGGGTTTTAATATTTTCAGAAAAGATAGGACGGTATCTCCCCTTAATTACGGCGGCGTTTGTATGTATGTAGGTGAGCATATTAAGGATAGATTAGTGAGTGTACGTGCCTTCTTATATTTTAGATTCGTTGGTTTCCGATTTAGACTTTATTTTTATTAATGTTTTCGTAAACGGTCGTAAAATCTTATTTGGTCGTATGCTCAATTTAAAAAATCCCTTGTAGATATAGAAAGTTTGTTTAGTTATTTCTCTTGTAGGTTCGATGAAATATATATAGTGGGTGATTTTAATTTCGATATCCTCCAAAATTCCACATTTTCTAGAGATTATATGAATCTTTTAAATAGTCTTAATTTATCCGTTTTTAACACTGTTGCGCCAACTTTTTGTTGTCCAATCACTAGTGGCATTTCTTATTCCCTTATTGACCATATTGTTTCCTTTAGTAATAGCCCTATTTGTTTATTTTAATCAGTTGTCCATCGGTATAGGCTCCCATCATGATCTTTTAGTTTTTTCTGTTAATTGTTTTTCTCCTCCAAAGTCTAGAAGCTTTAGCTTTAGGGATTATTCTAGGTTAGATGATTCCTGTCTTTATTTAGCTTGTACCTCGGTTCCTTGGGAGGATGTCTGTTCTGTTTGTTCTTCTATTAGACAAATCGAAATTTTCAACGCTTATCTTGGTTTCGTTTCTGAGGCTTGTATTCCGTTGAGAACCATTACTCTAAAACCAAAATCTCCACCTTGGCGATGTCAGGAAATTTCGAATGCTATTTGTGTTAGGTTAAGGTCTTTCTTCCCAAGGTCTTTTGGCGTAATGTTCATAATTTGGAACTTGGTAGATGCAGGAGTATCATTCATGAGGTTTTCAAGCCAAATGAATTAAATAGTTTTTTAGCTCCAATCTGAACTCTGGTAGAGTCCTTTAATTCATTTTCGTTCTCAAATATTTCGCTCGATGAGTTACATTTCGCTATTTGGAAGGTTAAGTCGGAATCCTCTGGTTTGGATAATATCAGTTTAAAATTCGTAAAACGAGTTTTCCCATTCGTCTCAAAGTACTTGTTACATATTTTTAATTTTATCGTTACGTCCTCTTCCTTTCCTTACCAGTGGAAGCTTAGTAAAATTATTCCTATCCCAAAGATTAGCAAACCTTCTGAACTATCTCATTTTCGACCAATAAGTATGTTAAGTTCTCTTTCTAAAGCCATTGAGATAGTTGTTAAGAATCAAATTCAGGTACACCTTAATAGCAAAAGTTTAGTTAGCTGTGCTCAATCTGGGTTTAGAAAATTCCATAGTACAACCACTGCGTTATTAAACGTATGTGACGATATTAGGTGTAATATGAGTAATAGGGAGTTGACCTCTTTTACTTTGTTAGATTTTTCCAAGGCCTTCGATTCTATCAATCACGGTATTTTATTCAATAAGCTTATTTCTCGATTTAGATTTTTATTTTCTACCGCCAAATTAGTTCTCAATTACCTTTCTATAATTGTTTTCAGGCAGTTTATTAGACCTTGCCTTTTATATCGTATTTCTCGTACCATCGACCAATACTTAATCGTTTGTACACCGCCGATGGCGCGGTTTCTAGTAATAAATAAATCGATTTTAATAAATCCAAACAGTCTATCCTTTCTCACACTACATATTTACGTTATCACGTATCACTACGGCCGTGCATACGACACAGCCATCTCGTTTTTTTTGTTCGTAAAATGCGAAATCGAAATATTAGTATTTTTTTAATGAAATATTAATAAATTTTAATATTGGAATTTTTATTTTTGCCAACCGTTTAAAAGCGAAACCACGTAAATCGAGCACCGTGTAAATCGAGGGATCGGTGTATTTTTTTAATACACTAGCATTAGCTTGGGAACCACTCAGAACTGAACATTTTTAAACTGGATATCTCAAAATAGGATTTGACAAAACGAGATAAGGTACAAAACTGGATATTTCAAAATTGGATAATTCAAAACGAGATAAAGTACAAAATGAGATATGGTACAACATTGGATATTTCAAAACAGGATATTTCGACATGTGATTTAAACTTAAAATGATTTTTTAGGATAGTTCTGGAATATGGCCAGTTAGGAAGGAACTCGGCGAGTTCTTAATCGATTATGATGAAATTCGATATGTAGGATTAAAAAGGGATTTAAAATGATTTTGTAAGAATGTCCTGGAATAAGGCCAGTAAGATTTCATACTTTAATATTTCTAAGGAGAGAAATAGAATTTCCCTTCACTTAATGATTTTTTCTTTAATTGTATAGTTAAATTTGATTTTAAAACCTTTTTTGGGAAAACCTTTGGAGTATGGCCAATACGATTTCATACTTGAATAATTTTAAGCAGAGAGATATAATTTTTCTTCACTTAATGGTTTTTTTTAATTGCTGCTTTTCTTATCTTATTAAAATTAATTTTCACATTTTTATCCTACATATCGAATTTTATCATAATCGGTTAATAACTCGCCGAGTTCCTCCCTAATTGGCCATATTCCAGAACTTTCCTAAAAAATCATTTTAAGTTTAAATCACATGTCGAAATATCCTATTTTGAAATATCCAGTTTTGTACCATATCTCGTTTTGTACCTTATCTCGTTTTAAAATATCCAGTTTTGAATTATCCTGTTTCGTCAAATCCAGTTGTAAAATATATCCAGTTTCGACCGGTACCCATATTTTTGATATGAGAATACTACAACATGTTGGTTCATCGCAAGTTATGCCTGATTATCTTTTTTTGTGGTTTGTATGCTAAATCATTTCTTTGAACCAAAGTGATGCTTGCATTATTTCATAAAAAACCGAAATTAGAAGCATTAATATTTCATAACATTACAATTCCTGGCTTTGGTTAAAAATGACGAATTTTGTTAGTTTAACGGTTATATCATTTAGTTTTGGTGTAAAATATTTTTTTGTGTATTTTGTGTGTATTCACCTTGGTTCTGATATACTGCGTGTAACACTTAGGCCCTCTGAATGTTCATTCAACCCAGATGGGCCGTTTACGGTTTCAATGTATTCTTCATTTAAAAATACTGTTAAGATTGACGTTTGAATGACATCTTCATGATCATACAGTTTTTACATTGCACCGATTATTTGCTTTATTTTTTGCAACCTTATATGAATCAAGGTATTTATGATGGAGTTTGTATGTTCCAAATTATGTACTTTCTATGGTGACCTTATCTGGCGCGATTTGCTTAATTAATTTTAGCAACTTTTTGTTGATTTGTTTCTCTTAATCGATGGTTTTTGGCGAGTTCATTTAAACGTCAAATACAAGTTGGTTCATTATAAGATGGCATTTATGTCTTGAAATGAAATTAAGGTATAAGTTGGTTTTGTCTTTAATAAGATTGCAACTGTAAAGCTAGTGGTTCATGGTTTTGTCATCATGCCCATACTCACAGCTGCTCGTTCCACTAAAGTTGATTTTTTTTTAGGTTCAAGACCTTTTTCACTAAAGACTTTTATCCAAACTTTCTTCGATGTTTGGAAGGAAACCACCAGTTATCATTCCGTTCTTCGAATTGTTTCATGCTTACAAGATCTGCCTCTTGAATGAATCAGTAGGGTTTGCTTTTATTTGACCAGTTTTTAATTTGTTGATCTAGTTCTGTAAGCTTTTGTAATACCACGAATATTTCTCCTTTATGCGTTTATTAATGTTCTTTGGTCACCGGTTACCGGTCGTATAGTGATAGTTAAGGTATTAGCTTAAACACACCAATGTCCTGAATTCGATCCCAATGCACCTATAACGATGACCAATTGTAAAAATATGATCCGAAAGACCTTTTAAAAGATCTCAGTAAAGAGTCAATTTTGGCCTGTAATGCTGTATTTATTGTAATGTTCCTCGGTGGCGGTAGTTCAGTCTGTCAACCCTACCAACATAATTATAAGTGAGTAATGGAATCACCAAGCTTTTGTATATAACCTTGAACATTCTTTGTTAATGACCTCAATTTCCTTTTGCCATTTCTCTTATCATAAACAAGACTTTTTTCTACTTTCTGTGGTCCTTTTGACATTACCGCTTTTCTTTAAGATTTATACAATTTTGAACATCAGAATTCTCACTCCATACACAAACACCAAAGATGGTATTTTTATATCGAGTGATCCTTTATTGTCCGCCAATGCTACTTCTTGGATATTGGTATTCATACTATTATTGAACTCGATATTCCAGAGTTGCGGGATCAAACGGACCATTGTGGGTACTATTTGATCACACTACTATTGCTATGAATCTGTTGAGCGACAGTTGTTTATGTTTGAGTAATAATTTGCTAGACAGCTAATTTTTTTTAACTTTACCAGATTCCAGTATAAATTATGCTCTTCGTATTACTTTGACCTCGATATTATCAAGGCCGAGTGCTTTACTAGCTTTTAATGACATTATAGCATCTGCACTTTCATCATTACTGAATTTTTCTAAGCCGCAAGTTCTTGGTGCTAAAATTCTACAAGCTCTACGTTCTTTATGAATTGTTGTGTAATATGTCACAGTGTCATCTGAAAGCAATAACGCAATCAACAAACATTTTGCGTAAGTGTAAATTTATAAACAAAGTCCTATGGTGTTGCATTATTATGCTCTGTAATTAATCTCTCCAGACTAAACTGGCTGGTTTTGTTCACATCTTTCATGTAATCATTTCAGCATGTAACATAACTACATTTTTATCGCAGTTTTGCTGAGGGTCTTTCACTTTTTAATATATCTTTTGCTACTGCTGCTTGTTTTGTGATTAGCCTGTTGTTCTATCAAGGTAATTTCTATTTGTGCCCATGTTTCCGTTGCACATGTCATATTTTCTGACCATTCCTGCCAGGTTATTTTCATCACAAGTTATCGAATTTTTTCTAATTTACACGTATGAGTGCATGTCGGGAAATCTTGCTAGCGAGAATTCATTGCTTTCTTTTGCGCTTATCAATTTTTGTTAGGTCTACAGCTCGGTGACCACTAAAATTATAGTTTTCTGTTATTTCCCAGTAATTAATTTTCTCAACAACCATTGATTGACTCACCATTGTGGCAACAGGTGCTTGGCACCGTTTTTTTTTTGTTTATAACAAAGAGTTATTTAGTAGATGGCAATCGCTGCTTTGATGTCCTTTAACTTTCTTTCATCCCCTTTATTGGTCTACATCATAGACAACGATTCTGGGTAAACTTTTTTTAGGTAGCGCAACTACAATTCCACTGTTGAGGTACCTTTGCAAGTCAGTAACATATTTTTTAAAAAATAGAATGCTTTTCCAATTAAACTTTCATTTAAAAAAAATCGTATGGAAGCAATCGCTGATTGTTAGTTCTGTACAATTTGTATACAATTCAGTTGCAGTTGATGGATAATATATCCGCAACATGACGTATTTACAAACATTTCTTTCAAATTCTTATACGCCCTCTTTTTTGCATCTTCAAAATTGTGGTTAAGAAAATAGGGCATACTCTGTAAAATAATTCATAAAATACCCTGATAATCCCAGAAACTTTTAACGCTGCTTTATATTTCGATGTTGCGAATGTTGCGATGTTTCCGATGTTGCGATGTTTCTTTCTTGAACTACAACTAGTTCTTAAAATGTTTATCAATCTAGAATTTACATTATGGCGTGATCACGTTGTTCTTTCTTAGCATTAATCTTTTGAACATGTAACGTGCCACACACATTATAGCGGTAGTTTTTTTTTGGTTAGACAATGAAAATTAATGATAGTTAGGCGCCAGTCTACCGGCTCGTGAATTTGCTCGATCAATATCGCTCGAGGAGTAGGTAGATTTTGAAGGGGTCACACGCATTAACAAAACTACCACCACGTCGCAACGCCGATAACGCACCAAAAGGAAGGACGGAATGAAAAAAAAACAACCTTTACAGCGGGCGGATGACTCACACAACACTAACCAACACGTGTATCAGTTAAACCCGAAGAAAGACCACGTTTTCCCTCCGTTTCATATGCCGTTACTACTAAATTCCTTTTCCCCGTTTTCTTATATCACTTCTGGTCAGCCACTCATAATAATAAGTCGCCATCAATGCGATCGAGTATTTTTATTATTTCTCATGATGATCATCATCGTATAATATTTTACCATTGGTGCCGTTAAAATTGTTGAACCTCATCAAATTATTTCGATTGCCAAGCGTCAACATTGTCAATAATGTGAATTATTTTTTTTCTTGTATTAAATAAATTTGATCGTGCGATTGCATAGATGGAAGAATCGACGGTTTTGGTGGTAACGATACGCTTTCGATCGGTATTGAAGTATTATTATTTATGTGTCCCTTTGGTTGTAAATCGGTTTCATTGACCTGCCCTTCGATCGATATTGATTTTTGGTAGACCTCTTCTCAAATCAAAAACCAAAACAACGGGAGCATACAAAAACTATATAAAATAAAATTAATTTAATTAAAACTTTAAATAAAAATAATCACAGAATATGTAGGCTGTTAATAATTCGCTTTTTAAATTCGCGTTCAATTATATTGAATTCAAAAACGTTATAAAAATTATTAAAATTATTTATAGCAATATCCAAAGGGTTATGCGTACCGTAATTAGTTCTATGAAATCGAGGCTGGAATAAAGAACGATTTCTAATATTCAAGTTTTTTGCCAAAAAGTCGAGATTAGACAACAAATGAACTGAGTCTATGCCACTCTTTAATAAATCATAGATAAAACAAGCCGAACTAATTGTTCGTCTGTGGCGCAGTGGTAGTAACTGAAAAATTTTACAACGATTCATGTAAGCAAAATGATCCTTATTTTTTAAAATACAGCGACATAAGCGACTTGTGAATCTTCGCTGATTTTTTCTAGACGGTTAATTCTAATATCATACTGAGGATCCCATATAATTGACAAGTATTCAACATGTGATCTTACTAATGTGGCATAAACTGTTTTAAAAGTAGCCACATCTTTAAAGTCCTTGCAAGTTCTAAACATAAATCCCATCATTGCATTAGTTTTATTTATTATATTTTCAGTGTGTTGGATAAAGGTTAGGCTATCACCGAGAACGATCCCCAGGTCCTTAAACTCAGTAACTCGATCAATAATAATTTTGTTGAATGTATATGCAAACCTAATTGGATTTTTCTTTCTGTGGAAGCTCATAACTCGACATTTTCCAACATTTAGCTCCAATTTATTAAGTTCTCACCATACAAAAAACTTATCCAAATCGTCCTGGAGACGCGCGCAGTCAGTTGTGTTATCAATTTTAATAAATATCTTCATATCATCCGCATACAACAAAAATTTAGATGAAAGAATGCAGGTATCTATATCATTGATAAACAATAAAAATAGCAACGGACCTAAGTGACTGCCCTGAGGAACCCCAGATGTGGTTTCATATTCACCCGAGAGACATTCATTGAACTTAACACATTGTCTACGATCACAAAGGTAAGATTTCAACCACAGCAGCAGGTTTGAGTGAACACTGACCTTCCGCAATTTAGATAAAACAATCTCATGTGAGATTCTATCAAATGCTTTTTTAAAGTCAGTGAACACCACATCAACTTGCGAACCATCTTCAATTGAATTTATCACAAAATGCAAAAGTTCAACGAGATTAGTTGCAGTTGATCTACCTGGAAAAAAACCATGCTGTTGTGGGATATTAATCTTACCAAACTCAATAAACAATAAATCACGAACCATACATTCAAAAACCTTTGGAATAGCGGATAATATTGAAATAGGCCTATAATTATCAATTAAAGTTCGATTACCAGTTTTAAAAATCGGAATGACATACGAAGTTTTCCAACTGTCTGGAAAATACCCAATAGACAGTGATCTATTGTATATCAATGACAGAGGTAAAGTTAATGAATGAGCACATTCACGTAATAAAACCGCAGGCACTAAATCAGGGCCAGAATTATGATTTGGTTTTAGCTTAGAGATATATTCAAAAATAAATTCAGCATCTAAAGTAATCGAACCCAAATTTTCAACAGTTGAGCAATTGGTCTGCTCGTCAATGAAGGGAATAGCTGATAATAAAAAATTCGATGAAAAAAAATTTGAGAACATAGCGCTAATATCCGCAGCACATTCAGACTCCTTGGCACCAAATTTTAATGACCGTGGATATCCAACAGTTCCTCTTTTGGAATTAATGAAGGACCAGAAACATTTTGGATTAGTCTTGATATTACCCTCAACCCCAGTTATATACCGACGAAATTTACTACGATGCATTTTTCTAAATTCACGTCGCACTTTTAAGAGTGATAGATAACCTAGCGAGTTAACATGATTCTTAAACTTTTTCCGTAACCGATCCATTTTATTCTTGGCTGAACGCAACTCCTTATCAAACCACCGATGAATATTAAACCTGCGGCTAAACTTAACCGGTATAAACTTGTCAATACCAATTAAAACAATCTCATAGAATCGTTTAACGGCACTATCAAGATCGCAAAAGTCAAACAACTCAATCCAATTAATTGAATTAAAAAACGAATTTAAATCATCAAAGTTACCCTTGGAATAGTCATAAAAAGACTGTTTAACAGTATTAACAAACTCAGTTTTATTCAAATTTAAAGTTATTAAAATAGATTTGTGATGTTCATCATTCTTCACTAAATATTGACTTTCATCAAGATGATACTGAAGCTCAAAAAAGTTACTTGAAACATAAATTAAATCGAGTAAGCGCGAATTACGTTTTTCACTTTTTAGTAAAAGAAAAACTTAATTTATTTATTAAAAATAATGTATTTTATTTATTGGTATTTTAATCTTTTACATTGGCAGTCTATTAACATTCTAATTCTATTTGGCTAATGTGATATCTTATATACTATATTGCTGTTCTTCTATCAATGATTCATTGATTGAAGAAGTCCTTTTAGATAAGAATTTATTTAATAAAGATAAAAGAATACATTTGTTTAGATAAGAATACATTTGTTTTAGATCTGTACATGAATTTGTGTTGATGATTCATGAACTATTTATGTAGGAGATAATGCCACTGTTGTAGTCATTCGATTGTTAGGCGGATGATTTGGAATGTTGACTTGTGAAGTCATCAGGTCGTTTGAAGGTAGATGACGTAACTCCTCCCCTCTAAGAAGGTGCCCAAATAAAAAATTTTGTGCATTTGTGGAAGTTGCTGCATCTGTAGTTTTAAGCTTTAATCTGAAGTAAATGAAAAGAATTATTGCGCATAATAGGGTTCCTATTATACTAAATGTTATGGTTATATTAATTCTTTGATTTGTGCTAGAGTGTTGTAAGTGCTCTAATTGTTGAATGTGTTGAATTGTAATGGTTTGCAATTCTTCTTGGTTGAATGGTGTTTTTATTTTTCCCGGTATGATGTCGCTGTAAGGAAGTTCCAGGTGTTGTTCTTCATGAATTACATCAGATTCTGCAGTGAATGTTTTGTTCATAATGTGTAATGAACAATTATGAAGTTCGATTATTTGTTGTCCTTTGATATTTTTCTGCTGTTGTTTGCATGATGATGTGAATATTTGATTTTTATTTGTGAATATGTAAAGTTTGCCATTGGCGATTTCTTTTACAAAATCTTTTGGATTTGTTTTTACTAAATCGCATTTTGCTGGTACGTTGTTAATGATGGCTGGTATACATGTTGTTTCTGTGGGCTCTAATTTTTGCGTGTCACAAGACGTGAATTTACTCGTTGTAATGCATGGTTTTGTAATATATTGGTAATATGATGGGCTAGTTAGTATTTTCGTACTTGGGATTGGGATTGTATATGAATTGTTGATAAAAGTTGGGATTATATTATAATAAATAAAATTTAATGGGTTATATTGTGGGATTTGGATAGAAAATATTAGTTGGGTTTCGTTCATATATGCTTGTAGCCATATGAGTTTATAGAGATCCTCTTCGGTTTCCATGCTAATTCCTTGTTTAAGTATAATATTTTTGATTATTTAAAAGTTATTGATTCTATAATATTGTCTAAGTTTTCGAAAACATAATATTGAATTAGTAACTAGACCAATCAACACAATTAAAAAAGAGCTCAACAACTACAAGGAGAAAGAACCATTCTCCCATCGCTCTGGTATTTATCAGATAAAATGCTCTGATTGTGAAGATACGTATATCGGACAAACCTCCAGAGAATTTTGTACGAGACTTAAAGAGCATGAGAAAGCAAACCGTACCAAATCTAGCGTCGCTGAACATATGATTGGAAAATGCCACTCCATAGACAATATCAATTCTAAAATTATTAAAACTATACACCAAAAATGGAAACTAGATGCGTATGAGTCATTTTATATAGCCAACACCGAACATTTGATGAACACCGAAGAAGCCATAATAACATTGCCTCTATTTAAGCTAGGTTACTCCCCCTAGAATTAGCTTTTAACCTCTTGTTAATTTTTTTTTTTTGTTTTCCTTTTCATAATTGCACCACTTTAAAAATTCCCCTTTTTGTTTTGTTTTTCTTTTTCTTTTTTTTTTTTTTTACCTGTTTAATTTTTTTTACCTGTTTAATTTTTTAAGTTTAGATTTTAGTATAAATAAGAAATTTTGTAATACTTTAACTTTAATTGCAAATAATTACCTGTCGATAATTTTTTTTTAAAATCGAAACTAGTAGTGAAATTTATTATAAAAATATATTAATAAAATCTTTAGTTTTTTTCGAATAATATATATATTTATATTTTTTATCTCTTGAAAATTTATTGGTTTTATTAAGAAGTGAGTGAAAACTGTCGGAGTTTTGTAATTTACAATTAAATTTATATATGTCTAAGTGTTCCTGTAATGTTTCTATATTGAAGATAATTTGATGTAAATGTTGGTCTGTTTTAAGTAATGTTTTAGTCGTTTCTGTTGCATTAATTAATAAGTTAGCGTCGTATTCGATTATTCTAACTTGGTCAGTAACGTATTTCTGTATTTTAGAAAATCTGTCAGTCATTAAATTGTTTAATCTAATTTGTTCGTTTAATTTGTCTGTAATTTTGTCTTCATTTCTATCGATTTGATCTATGGATTTTTCTAGAGTTGTTAGGTCGTTTTGGTCTAAATTTCCTGTTATTGAATTAATAATGGAACCTATACCGTTAATAAGTCCACGTTTTTGTCTGGTTGTTATTGGTTGTAAATGTGTATAAGTTTCTATAAGTCGGTCTAATTTATATTGAATTGTTCTGATTTTATACTTAAAAATGTTGTTTGCATCTTTGCTAACTATTGAGGTAATATGACCTGTACTTTTGATTATTCGATCGATAATCGATATTATCTTGATATTTGTCGAGTTTTATTATATGTAGTAGTCTGATGATATGATTTTTGCGTCATTAATTTTAATTGGAATTATGCCTCTGGTGTCGGCGACGTCATGTATTTTGATCATTTGTCCCCATATTGGTACCAACCTGTAATGGTCGTTTAATTTTAGCTTTATGAATTTTACCTAATTTAGTTTGTATTGTTACTTTATTATTTTTTAGAACTTTTAGTTTATCAAAACGAGGTGCTACTTTATTTCTCCTATTTGTCTTCCAATAGACAGTGTTTCCGGTTTTTAAACTAGGCGGATTGATTCTATTTTTATTACTTTTTTCTATGAGTTTTCGTTTGGTCTCTGTATTTCTTTCTAAGATTATTTTTAAGATTTGGTCGTAGTCCTTCCTTTGTTTTTCCACCAATTGTTTAAATTTGTTTGGTGTGGGATCAGGAATTGTATTGCCTTTAAAATAATGACCATTTTTTAATTCTATTATTGTCATATGTGTTACAGAATGGGTAGAGTTTTTGTAAGTAATCACGGCGTTTGTTATTAAAGTTTCTACACTATCGTTTGGGTTTTTAGCTTTCAGGATTCTATAAATTTCTAGGATGGTTGAATGGAATCTCTCTACAGGAGAGTTACCAGTTGAACTTCTGGCTGAGGAAAACTGTAATTTTATTTTATGTAATGCACACATTTCTTTAAAGTTTTCATTCTTAAACTCTGTACCATTATCGACAACTATTTTGTCGGGTTGACCATGAGTCATGACGTATTGTCTAAAAATATTAAAAACTTTGTTATTTCTAGTGTCGTTTCCTTTTAGGATTTGGGCAACACCAAATCTAGAAAATTTGTCTAGAATGGTTAAAAATTGTTCGTTTTCGATGAAGAATAAGTCCATATGAATTATTTCAATGGGCCTCGTCGGGCTTTCCGAAATTTGATTTTTAATAGGTTTTTCGTTCCTATTATATTTAAGGGTTTGACAAATTTCACATCTATTAATAAATGAATTTACTGTTACTTTTAATTTAGGGAAGTAATATTTCCTTTTTATACGTTCAGTATTTTCTGCGATTCCACGATGATTACTATCATTATGTTCCTCAAGGATTAATCTATGCTGCATATCGGTATCCTCTATATCTATTGCTAAATGTTTACATCGAATTAATTTAATTTGTCCTGTGTTGAAAGTTGTAGTCATAAGCTTATTAAGAATATTAAAGGTTTCTTGATTGGAAATAAAACCTGTATTAATGTTCGGCTGGACGTAATCTTTGATTATTTCAATTAAGGTTTTTTCATCATACTTAGTTTTTTTAAAGATGTACCTTTTTTTTGAAAGAAATGTATTTTTTAAATGAAGATCGTACTCAAATTTTTTTTTAGGATCAATTTCTAAGACAATTTGTCTTTTAAATTCATTCAATACGGTATCGGTTGTTGGTATTTTGTTTTTATCAGAGCTAAGAAGAAATGTAGTAGTATTAGTTGATTCACTTGAATTGGAACTAATTGAATAAAGAAGAGCTTGTTCTTCTGGTATGGATCTTGAAAGAGCATCAGCGTTTGTATTTTTTACGCCTTTCTTGTAAATGATGTTGTAGTCATACTCTTCTAACTTAAGCCTCCAACGAACTAGTTTTGAATTAGGTTCTTTTAGAGAAAAAAGCCATGTTAATGGTTTATGATCTGTAATGATCATAAACTTTCGTCCAAATAAATATGGTCGAAAATATTTGATGGTCCATACGATAGCTAGCATTTCTTTTTCAATTACAGAGTAATTTTCCTCTGTTTTAGTCAGAGTTCGAGAAGCATAGCAAATGGGTAGATCCTTTCCGATTTCCCTTGAGATAATATACCACCAATGGCTACATTACTAGCGTCCGTGGTTACTATGAAAGTTTTCTCAAAATCCGGATACTGGAGAATTGGTTGTTCGCAAAGGAGTTTTTTGCATTTTTCGAAACAATTAACATATTGATCTGTAATTTTTATCTTACAGTCTTTTCTTAAGCAAGCTGTAAGTGGTTTAGTTATATCAGAAAAGTTGTTTATGAATTTTCTATAGTAACCTAAGAGACCAAGGAAAGATTTAATTTGTTTTTCAGTTTTCGGAATTGGAAAATTCTGAATAGCAACGATTTTATCTGGATTTGGTTTCACTCCTTCTGTTGTGATAATATGACCAAGGAATGCTACTTCTTTTTTTAGGAATTCTGATTTATCTAATTGAACTTTTAAATTAGCTTGTGCTAAACGTTTGAAGACTTGTTCTAAGTTTCTTACATGTTCTTGAAGTGATGTTGAGTAGATGATGATGTCATCCATGTAGCAAAGATAACTACTACATTGTAGTTCTCCTAAAACGTTATCCATAACTCTTTGGAAGGTTGATGGAGCATTTTTCAATCCAAAAGGCATTCGAACGTATTCGTAGTGGCCAAAATCTACTGTGAATGCTGTTTTTTCTATGTCTTGTGGGCTTACTTCTATTTGATGAAAACCACTTGCAAGATCTAAAGTTGTGAAATATTGGCATTTGCCTAATTTGTCTAAAATATCCGTGAGGTTAGGTAAAGGGTAACGATCGTCAATGGTGACTTCATTAAGTTTTCGATAATCAATTACTAGACGCCATTTCGTTTTTTGACTAGCATCTTGTTTTTTTGGAACTATCCAGATAGGGGATGACCATGGTGAAAAACTTGGTCGGATTATACCTTGCTCTAACATTTTAGTGATTTGGGTACGTACTTCTTCTTTATGTACATATGGGTATCGATAGCTTCTTGTATAGATAGGTTTTGTGCTATCGAGATTGATTTCCTGTTTGACTTGGTTTGTGAAAGATAATGGAATGTCTTCACGTTGGAAGATGTTTGAATATTTTTGACAAATTTTTGTTAAGACTGATTTTTCTTCAGGGTTAAGATGATTAGACCTGATTAATGCCATTATATCGGTTGGATCACTATCACTAGAATCTATGATGTTTAAATAATTTGTATTTGTTTGGTACTCCTCTAAAGGTAAAGTTTTGATGGGTTTTTCAAATAAGACGGTTTGTTCAAGATTGGAAAAGTTTATAATTTCCATAAATGCGCTATTATGTTGTGAAATATATACTCCCTCCGGAATGATAAGTTCTTCTCGAACAATAATAGGTTTGATATAGAATTGGCCTTGATTTAAATCAACCGGGACTTGAATAATTTGTTTTGACCGTTCGGGTATTTTGAAAGTTGGTGATAAAAATTGTGGAGTGGCAAGTAAAGGCATTTTGACTCTACTTGTTTCCAAAATGAGGTTGGGAATATCAATTTTGATTTTCAGTTTTTTCATGAGATCTAATCCTATTAGACCATCAAAAAATTCATGAAATTCGAATAGATGGAATTCAATTGGAATACCTGTTTTAAATTCAAGAATTCCTTTGAATATAACTGATTCATTGATTGTGTGTGTTTTAAATACTGTTACAATTTTTATAGGTTTGATTTTAAGTCTCCTATGTGGATTAATAAATTTAGGTTTGATAAAAGATTTGTCTGAACCGGTATCGATTAGAAATTTTAGGTGTTGATTGTTAATTTTAAGAATAATGTAAGGTAATTTATTTTGAGCAAAATTGTGGTTGTTCAGGAATCCAATCGGGGTTCCGAGGCAGGTTCCTGAAAATCCTGATCGTCGATTTCTTCTGGAAATGGGAAATCAATTGGTTGTGGTTCATAGTCATAGCTGAGACTTGTAGGATCACTGTATTCTTCTGTGTACTCATTCATACCATCTGGATTAGAGTAATCTTCTGAAAGGTATGGATCTTCAACTTCTTGGATGTTGTAAAGCTGTTTTTGAAATCGGGGGGAACCAGATTTTTGATATCTGTTAGGTATTGGCGGTTTACTCAACCCGACAGTATATTGTCTATATTGGTCTTTAATTGAGCTTATATCCATTGGTTCTACGCCATTTCGAGATCTTGGAGGTAAGATAGCTAGAGGTTTTTGGAAGTTATGCCTGAATGGTTGAGGTGGGGGATTTGCGTATGCTGGTTTAAATGGTTGGTGATTATAGTATTGTGGATTTTTGAAATTTTGAGAATTCCTAAATTGGTTCTGGAATATGTGTGGATTTAACTGATAACCCCTTGAGGGAATTGGTGTTGATGGAATAGGCCTCCTTATTTTTTGCTGGTGATGTGGAATGGTATTACTAAGTGGTTGTGGTTTGTTTTTTATGTAGAACATGTTTTTTTCTACAATACATAGATTATAAGCATCTGCTAGTGTAGAGGGATTTCTTGCTCGTATCATAGAACCAAGAGGTTCTCTAATACCTGCCAAAAATGCGTTCAGACACATTTTTGTGTACAGCGTTTCTTTTGCTGTTTGAACTACTTCTGTATCGTGTAATTTGACATGAGTTATTAAAGCAGATTGTATTTCAATTATTTTGGAGAAGAAATGTTCAATTGAATTACTTCCTTGATATAAGGAATGTAAGTCTTTTATTAAACTGGTTTCGTTCCTTTTGTCACTATAGTGGTTAATTAGATTGGATTTTATTATTTTCCAGTCAACTTTAGTGCCGTACATCGAAAGAATTTCGTCGGCTTCATGCTGTATTTTATTTCGTATGGCTCTTAAATATGAAGTTGGGATTGGTTTTTGCCCAAGAACCTGTTCACAAGTGGAAATAATTTCATCTACATTAGAAATGAAATCGTGTAGACTTGTTTTGTGGCCTCTAAAGACCGGTAAATCCCGAATGCAATCCGGTAATTTAAGAAATGAAGTAATAGTTTTTAATTGTTCTTCAGTTGCCATTGTGTGTTCGTATTTTTCTATTGTAATGTTTTGAATTAATGTTATTAAATTCTGAATTTCAGTATCGATATTATTACTTTTTGGCATAAAAATTTATTCTGTTTTTCATTAATTTTTCTTTTGTAATTAAATGAATTTCAGTTTTTGCTCAATAAACCGTAGAGCGACTAATTTTAAATTTGTTTCCGTAAAACGCGGAAGCTTAAACTAAGGTTTTTCTTTCGTAAACCGCGAAAGAGTTCTCCATAAACCGTGGAGGGGTGAGAATGTTATTAGTGAAAGATTTTATTACCAGTATATCACTTACGAGAGCATTACGTAGGTAAAGATTTTCTGCATCACTGATGTGTCTTGTTGCGAGTGTTGATTGATGTATGTTGTATGTTGAGTGTTGTGTCTTCTTCGGAATTTAGCACTATGTATATATATATTTCCTATATACTAATTACACTGAATGAACTTGATTGATACGTTTTTTTTTCACTGCAATTATCACTTGATTCACGCGAAGTTACTTAAAAAAAAAAAAAAAAAAATTTTTTTATTTTTTTTTTCACACTGATTTTAACACTTAAGCGCTTTATTTTTACATTTTGGGAGGGTTACGGATACTATTAAAATAGTTATCCTATCAACTGCGCCAATTACGTTTTTCACTTTTTAGTAAAAGAAAAACTTAATTTATTTATTAAAAATAATGTATTTTATTTATTGGTATTTTAATCTTTTACATTGACAGTCTATTAACATTCTAATTCTATTTGGCTAATGTGATATCTTATATACTATATTGCTGTTCTTCTATCAATGATTCATTGATTGAAGAAGTCCTTTTAGATAAGAATTTATTTAATAAAGATAAAAGAATACATTTGTTTAGATAAGAATACATTTGTTTTAGATCTGTACATGAATTTGTGTTGATGATTCATGAACTATTTATGTAGGAGATAATGCCACTGTTGTAGTCATTCGATTGTTAGGCGGGTGATTTGGAATGTTGACTTGTGAAGTCATCAGGTCGTTTGAAGGTAGATGACGTAACTCGCGCCCGAGAGTTAAAAACATTATTAATTTGCGTTAAATCTAATGACGACATGGTATCAATAAAATGAAATTCGATAATAGAAAACGAGTTACTGGGTAACATACCATTTAAATGTTGTGACCAAGTCAGATGGGGTAAATTAAAGTCTCCAACAACTAATACAATAGTATTATCATCCAAACTTTCAACGGTTTTCGTGATTATATTACAATGTTCTATGTAACGGTTTAAATTAGACGTTGGAGTAATATAATGAACACCAACTGCAAAATGTTCAAAGACTACTTCAAATTTGACCCAAACGACTTCACAATCAGTAGTGTTAACAATATTAATTACTTTACTAGAAAATTTAGATTTTATTGCAACCAGGACGCCACCGCCACGAGAACCCATACGATCATACCTAAAAACAACATAATCAGATCCAAATAATTCCGCGTTTAAAACGTCAGTAGAAAGCCAAGTTTCAGTTAATTCAAAATCGTTTCCAATTACAGCTAAAAAAAAATATTTTGAACGGAGACCTGTAACATTTTGATAGTACGTTTTTAACAAAAATGTTTGATCAGTTTTAGTCTTTATATTATTATTTACAACATCAGTTTTAGGTGTAGAATTTATTAACTCAACACCGCTGCATTCACGTTTTTTTGTCTGTCCACAAATTCACGGATCAATACCCCCACAGGCCACACATCTGGATGCATCAGCTTATCAAAGGACGCAGGATTTATTCCAATTTTAAACGAGATGAAGTTGAATTTGCTGACATCTTGATTCACAGCAACAAGTAAGCGACAGTCAATTTCTTCTTCAGGTAACTGAAGTTTATCATGTAAATATTTTTTTACAGCATCTGTAGTCGTAGAATTATGAAACCTTGATGCATGAATATATTTTCGTACGGAAACTGATTTTAAGGAATCTTCAACGCACGAACCAATAATAATATTGCTTGTATTGGCTTCGATGTTATCGGCAATTTGAATACTAACTCTTGGTGGTGTTGAAATCACCTCATCATCCGTCGCTAGTTTCTTTTTGGTTTGGCGCGTTATTCTTTTTTCAGCTCGTTGGCCATAGATAATAAAGCTTTTGACATCATTGGATAGGAACTGCTGCATATTTAACATCAATGGCATTTGATGCGACAGTTTATTTAATATCTCTGAGCATTCATCGCAAAACCATTTAATATTTTTAGTGGCAAACATAGGAAACACACTATTATTTATTCCTACGCAACCCGCATGAACTACTATATTGCATGGCCCACTACAGCAGATGAGCTTTTCGGAAGTGGAATTATTGCACGTAGATATAGTACATGTTTTGTTTGGCATTTTTATATTTGATATTTTTGGATTATGTGATATTTACAAAATGCGTTCCACACAAAGATAAAAATCACAATAGATGACACTACTATGTAGTTGGTTTGAATCCAGACTATCGGCAACTTCATTTACTTATACGGTGTATACGTAGTAAATCAGCAATCAGACTAATTAATGCTGTGTAAACGTAAACGCGGGAAAACTGACAGCTAGTCAAAATAGAAAAAAATACTTTTTTTTTTTGTCCTTGCAAGTATTTATAAAAGAAATCACGATAACACTGTAACATCACTTATATAGAAAGATTATTGTCTTATAAATAGAAACTGATAAAAGTTTTTAATTAAATCAATTTATAAATATATTTAATTTAATTTTCCAAACGAACACCTGACTTATAATGAACCTTGACTTAGTACCGCAATTGACTACTTCACAAACACAAACACTTATTGAAAATGGTATTGAATTCCCAATTTGTTTGTGATTCGTGCGATGACGTATGCACTAAAAAAGTGAGAACATCTAGTTGGAGTACACTATGGACTAACATGAGGATGAAACTCTCCCGGAGGTGGAAAAAGACAGGTGGAAGTGGAAAAGACAGTTTTCATTAATGATTACCTCATTTGAGATGAAACCAATGAATGTCCATTTGATTCTGAACAGACAGCGTATTCCAATTAGATATTGATTTTGTGTAAGTAGTCCTTAAACTGTAAGGATTGAAAAGTGGATTGATCAGTGTAATTTGGAGATGTTTTGAAAATGAATCTTTTATGGATAGAAAACTAACCTTATTGATACTAAAAATATCTATGTAAACTCTTTCTCTCTCTAGAGGTATTTTGTGTTAGGTCTAGGTGATATTTTAAAATTATAGGATTTTCATATGTAACAGAAATCGACATGGTTTTTAGATTTTCATCGCCATGTTTGGGAAAAGGTAAGACCGTATCATCTGGCTTTTTACTCCTTTAATGTCTCTGTGATCTCTCTCGTGTTCTTTCACGGTAATGTTATTTTGGAAAACATGTAACATTGATAATGTTCCGGTTATGTTCCGGTTCAGGCTAAGAGTGAATCCATAGTTGATTTTTGTTGAATTTGTAAATTTGGTTACTCGGTAACAAACATAATTATTGGTATAAATATTTGATACAAGCTTATTGTGATGCGTTTCTACGCATGTATAGGTTGCTTACTAGCAATATTTTCACCTAATGGTTTTGATGATATTGCAAGATGTAGCAGAATATATATGCATGTTAAAGTTGTTATTAAAAAACCCGCTGTAGGTCATGGAATTCGCCAAAAAGGCGTAAGCGCACTTCCTGTGTCGTGATACCATGCTTTCCGTAAATGCGGTGTTATTCATTCCCAAATAGAAACAAATATGGAGGGTTTACGAGTAAATAGAATGTAAAACTAATAAAAATAATAATAATAAATTTCTCCTATATAGTCATATCCATTTCTATATAATTTTTGTAAGTATATGTTAGTCCAGCTATTAACAGCAATCGTTATAAATTAAATCAAAAACCAAGATTATCGTTATTTTATCGTATCGTATCGTTGAATGTTAGCAAAGTTAATACAATAATTTTTTTGTGAGGTTATAGATTAGTGGTTACCAAAATTATTCTAAAAATTATTTTATTTTAACTAAATAGAAACTTAATTGATCATAAAAACCACAAGCAAAATGGAAGTAAAGTACTTAGACTGTGACGAACTGGAGGTAGAATGCCAAGTACGAGACATCAAGGGTAACATTGTTAAGAAAATGACCCAATTGCAAGAGATGCTGGTAAAGGAATTAGCTAAAGACGTCACACCACCAGCAAAAGCGCACCATTCAGCATTAAAATGCCCGAAGAGGGAAATTAAAGTATGCAACGACAAATTCCGACATATAGAAAGCCAACTTCAATCTATTGCTGAAGAAGGAGAGGTTGAAGCTGATAAAATCGCAGAATTGATTGCAAGGGTGTTACATGTGGGGGATCGACTAGGGCGCATCACCAGCTCGAAAACAGTAACGACCATTTCAGCGAAGATGTTTGGCGCATGTCAAAAACTTCTTATATGACTTCAAGATGTAAGTGTTAAGAAAACTGTATCGGAGGAAATAGAGAATTCATTGAAACTAGTTTTCGAGGAATTTCCTGAGAATCCACAGAACGAAGAAAACCAGTCAAGTGATGACGCAAAACAACATCCTCAGCTGAAACTATTACAGCCCGGAACCGAACAGCAAGTTAATAAACCAGAATATGTAACCGAGCAGCATAAAGATCGTCAGTTAACCGAAGATGAAGGGATAAACATGATTGCTGACAGAATTTATAGAAAATTAAGTCTTTCGGACATACCAACACGACAAAAATTAAATCCAGTGGTGTTTGGAAGTTCTTACGAACCAAAGACTCGCCTCACGAGTAATCACAATACCCAATTTCCAGTCAATTACAACCCAAATTTACCACCACCGAGTTTTGGAATAGGTTCGCAGCAAGATATGCTGGCATCTATGACAACGTCTAATTTAAAAGTTCCCAAACAGTTTTTGGAGATTCACAACTGGAAATTGATTTACCATGGTGACGAAAAGGATGAGCTTCCAATAGAAAGATTTCTTTATCGAGTGCAACGAATGGCATCTGATAATGGCTTAACAAACGACAGGCTAGCAGCCAACTTTAGCGTATTACTAAAGCAAAGAGCGCTCAATTGGTATTGGGAGTACCAAGAAACACATGGAGCAGTACCGTGGGAAGAGCTAAAAGAAGCCATGATTGATAGATTTAAAACCAGGAGGACGGATGACGATGTAAGGCAGGCAATGGAAAGAAGAAAACAAAAATTTAAGGAACCCTTCCTCGATTTTCATCACTCTCTTCGCCGTATGGCACTGTCATCATTAAACCCCATTACGGACAACGATTTGATCAACTTGATCTGTCGTAATATGCGTGGAGGTGTCTTCAGGCAAAATTTGCAGGGTTCCAGTTCCCAAGCATCGCTGAAATGGTGAGGCAGTGCGTCAGTGTCGAAGATACTTGGAATAGGCTTGGATGGACACCTGAAATCTACCATCAAGTAAAGCCACGTCAGGTCAGTGAGTTGGATGTGGTTGCCGACGATGAGAGCCATGGTGCCTTTGGGCTCTACAATGCTGATCAGCTTGAACACTCTAATTCCATATGTGAAGTTATAAATTCAAGGGGAGTTAATTCGACGAATGCAAATAAGACCACCAAATCTCATTTCCAAGCTGCTTTTTCTCCTAATGCATGTTGGAACTGCTTTGCGTTGGGGCATTTTTATAAAGAATGCATCATACCTATTAGACATAGGTTTTGTTTCGGTTGTGGAACTCCAGATGTATTGAAAACTCAGTGCAGTCGTTGTAAACACGTTCCGAAGGGAAACTACATGAGGGATTTCAGGAACCCTGGGACTCTGAATTCCCGAAATGTCACAAATATACCACCCAGACAAGAAATGGCGTCGAATACCGACCCGGAACTATACAATTCAAACCGAAAGAGGGAAAGAGGGAAAACCAATACCAGTTAAGGCTAATGAAGTACACAGGTAACCAACCCACCTGAACACTATCAACTATGATACCAAGGCAAGAACGAGCGATAAAATATTTCAAATCCAGAAGACATTTAAAGAAAACTGTAAGTACGTCAGTCATTTCGAAGGTAACCGATTCAAGACCATATGCCAACGTTCTTGTTAACGGTATTCCATACCGGGGTTTATTGGATAGTGGGGCGAATGTATTGGTATTTAGATCACATGCAGAAGAATTTCTGATTGCAAATAGTTTCAAAGTTAAGACACTTCCATCGACATTAAGGACAGCAAGTGGCCAAATGCTACGAGTGATAGGATATATCGTGACAAAAGTTTCCTATGAGGGTAAAACAAAGACAATGCGCATCCATATAGCACCCGGTTTGACTCAACCCTTGTATTTGGGAATCGACTTCTGGGAGGCGTTTGGTTTGGTTCCTATGATGGTCAGTACGATTGAAAATTCCAATCTGCTATCTCCTGTTAACGTATCTACCCATGATTTAAATAGTCGACAACTAGCCATTATTAAAAACGTAATGGACCAGTTTCCATCTAGCGAGAAACTGGGTTTGGGACGGACACACCTGATCACACACAAAATAGATGTAGGTCAATCGCAACCAGTGAAACAACGATACTATGCTGTATCGCCAGTCAAACAAGCTGACAAATACAAGGAGTTGGACCGCATGTTAGCATTGGGTGTAATCGAGGTGAGCCAAAGTTCCTGATCATCTCCTGTGAGTCTGGTAAGTAAAGCCAACGGAAAGGTCCGGCTCTGCCTGGATGCACGAAAGGTAAACGCGGTGACGGTGACTGATGCTTATCCTTTGCTTCTGATCGACGGGTTACTAAGCCGATTGAACCAAACCCGCTATATCAGCTCAATTGACTTAAAAGACGCCTTCTGGCAAATACCCCTAGATTATGAGTCAATGGATAAGACAGCATTCACCGTCCCAGGGCGTCCACTCTACCAGTTTGTCGTCATGCCATTTGGGTTGTGTAATGCGGCCCAAACGATTTGCCGACTTATGCACAAAGTCATCCCTCACCAGTTGCATGACCGAGTGTTCGTCTACCTTGATGACCTTTTGGTGGTTACGGCGAATTTCAAGGATCATATCATGTTGCTATCTGAAGTAGCGAGATTATTGCGAAGTGCAAATCTTACGATAAATGTGGAAAAGAGCAACTTTATGCTTAGAGAGACAAAGTATCTCGGTTATGTGATTGGTGATGGTTGTCTCAAAGTGGATCCGTCAAAAGTCCAGGCAGTAGCAGAATACCCCGCACCTCAAACGACTCAACAGATAAGACGATTCCTGGGGATGACAGGTTGGTACCGCAGATTCATACCTAATTATTCAACTGTAGCAGCACCCATTAGTGACCTATTAAGGAAAAATGTGAAGCCTAAATGGAATCAACAAGCTCAGAAAGCATTTGAACTACTCAAGCAATCTTTAATTTCAGCTCCAATATTGGTTAACCCAGATTTTGAAGAACATTTTTATATTCAGTGTGATGCAAGCATGACCGGGATCGGTAGCGTGTTATTCCAGAAAAGAGGAGAGGAAGAGCACCCGATTGCCTATATGTCTTCAAAATTAAATAAAGCGCAGCGGAACTATACAGTCACGGAGTTAGAGTGTTTAGCTGCAGTGATGAGTGTGAAAAAGTTCAGACCCTACATCGAAGGTTACCCATTCACCATCATAACTGACCATTCCAGCTTAAAATGGCTGATGGACCAAAAAGACCTTTCGGGCCGTTTAGCTAGATGGGCGTTAAAATTGCAATACCACAAGTTTTCAATTGAATACAGGAAAGGTGCCCAAAATGTTGTCCCTGATAGTCTGTCACGCGTGAATATCGATGAACTGTTGATAACTAAAGATAGTCCTCTTCATATAAACTTGGATTCACCAGCTTTCCAAGATTCGGACTACCAAGATAAAATCAAGGCACTCTCAGAAAACCCAAAAGTCAGGACGAATTTTAAGATAAAAGATGGACGAATATTTATTCGACTCCCCAATACTGACTATACTGAAACAGACATTTCTCTATGGAAGTTATTAGTGCCAACAAGCTTGACCGAAGATCTAATTACCAAAGCACACAATCCACATTCCGCTGATCATCAAAGAATTTCCAAAACATTAGAAATTTTACGACGTCAATTCCATTGGACATCAATGGCAGCACATGTCAAGGATTTTGTTAATAAATGTGACACCTGCAAAATTAGCAAGCCCGTTAATTTCTCGACTCGGCCAGTAATGGGCAAGTTCATCGAGTCAATCAGACCATTTCAAAGGTTGTATATTGACCTTTTAGGTCCATATCCACGTACTTCAAATGGTTTTACCCACGTGCTCATAATTTTGGATCACTTTACTCGTTATCCAATACTCGAACCGTTGCGTTCAGCCGCCAAAGTATGTCAGTTCTTGGAACAAAAAATTTTCCATGTCCACGGTGTACCCGAAATACATTTTTCCGATAACGGCCCACAGTTTAAATCGGTATTATTAGCGGAACTACTTCCAAAGTATGGAGTAAAACACGATTTCGCTGCAATATATTCTCCCCAAGCGAACGCATCGGAACACGTGAATCGATCTGTGTTGTCAGCAATTCGATCCTACATAAAGAATGATCATAAAAACTGGGATCAACACCTAGACGAAATAGCTGGAGCTTTGAGGAATGTGATCCACAATTCTACGGGTTTTTCTCCACATTATTTAGCATTCGGACAACATAAAATAAATCACGGATCAAGCTATGTGCTACTTCATAAATTGCAGGCATTAGATGATAAGGAAGTTGAAGTTTTCTCTCCAACCGACCGTTTAACGATGGCACAAAGCATAGTCTTGCGGAATCTGCAAACAGCGTACAATCGGAATGCCTCGACGTATAATCTACGAAGCCGTACGCGAACGGTTAGTCCAGGTCAAACAGTGTACGTCCGTAATTTCGTGCAAAGTTGTGCCCACAAAAGTTTCGCAAGCAAACTAGCTCCAAAATTTACGAAAGCTACAATCTCTAAGCGAATAGGCACTGTAATATACGAAGTAAAGGATGAAACGGGCAAGATCCTTGGAATGTTTCATGCCAAGGACATAAAATGAATGTAATCAATGGTCGTTATTGTAACAGACTATTTGCACATGGTTTGGAATGATTTTGGCTTCCCATGTAAGTATGCGATTTGCAAACATTTAAATTTGTATGCCTGGCTTTGAGAGACCTCCTCAAGGGTGTGGGGCTGCCCCACGATTGTAACATTGATAATGTTCCGGTTATGTTCCGGTTCAGGCTAAGAGTGAATCCATAGTTGATTTTTGTTGGATTTGTAAATTTGGTTACTCGGTAACAAACATAATTACTGGTATAAATATTTGATACAAGCTTATTGTGATATATGGTGATGATGATCGTTTTGTGTGTTTTTTCCCCTCCTCCACCAATAAAAAAAAATAAATAAAAAATAAATTAATTTGCATTCGGTCATTCTATTTTGATATTTTGGTGAAGAAGATACAGTGTACCAGTGCTGTGCAGTGTACGAGTTTTTTTGTTTAAACGGGTCTGTTTAGTCGAATCTAAAAAAAAAAATTTTTTATTTATAGTATATAAATTAAAAATTCGGTTATTCTATTTTGATATTTGTTGGAGAAGGTACAGTGTACCAGTACTGTGCAGTTATATACATTAAAATTGGATACCAGTGAAGTAAAAATATTGGGTACAAAAATTCTTCAGACCAAAGGGGTATTTTGGCCTTTTGGTTTTTGTTTTGTGTACTCAGAGAAACTCACTTAAACTGTACTCAGAGAAACTCACTTAAACTGTACTCAGAGAAACTCACTTAACTACAGAAATCACTGAGGCAACGCACTCCGATTACAAGTACACAATTATAGAAGTGATGCTATACCACGTGCATAAATATAACGCCATCATCTCCATCGCCATCTTAAGATAAGTGTTTGTTACCGCTTTTAATATATTTATTTATATACCTTTTTTTTGTATTAAGTCATTTATTTATATTATTTATACTTATTTAAATACCATATTATTTATATTATTTATATTATTTATATTATTTATATTATTTAAACCATATTTATTATATTTATATATTCACTATATTTATTGATTTTGATACCTGTTTATCTTATTTATTGTCATAACACATTTTTTTTGTTTTGTTGTTTATTTATTATATTTATTAATTATACAATTAAGGAAATTATGGACCGCAGATCCTAAAAAAAGATTGTACATTCATTATTATTATATACTCATTATATATGGTACATATTTCCATTTTCTAAAATACATGTGCTAATAATTATGTTTAGAATATTTTTTGTGACGTGTCAATGATCACTTGTGGGTAATGATCTTAGTCTGATGGAATCCCGTGAGTAGTTCGTTTTTAGCATGGACTAGCATATACTGCAAAAGGGGCATACCGGATTTAGGTGCATGGTATCGCCATTAGGGAGGGTGGAGCGCACCGAAATGGATATTACTATGGGTTTACCATTGGTTTAATATAATTTTTGTTCGAATGTAGTCTACTCCATATTTGTTAGTTTTCAGGCCGTCAATGTGGATACACCAATGAGCAGCACTTCAAGTTATCAGTAGCTAGTGACCAGAACTACTCCCACCTTCTTAACCTAGCCGGCAAACGTGCTGCATGTCATCAATATGCAAGCTACTGGGAAGTCTGTTAATGGGACGAAAATAGGTGTTCTACGTAGTTGCACTCAGTCGCAACTTAGTTAGCACTAAATCGTTTCGTTACAAACATTTATCACGTTTTCGACCATTTTTGACCAATTTTTTATTCTTTGGGTTGTCTAGAACAATACGAGGAATAAACTTGTGATCGAATCTGATATACGATATTTAAACCCTCTTATTATTATAATGTATATATATATATATATATATATATATATATATATATATATATATATATATATATATATATATATATATATATATATATATATATATATATATATATATATATATATATATATATATATATATATATATATATATATATATATATATATGTATATATATGTATATATATATATATATATATATATATATATATATATATATATATATATATATATATACATATATATATATATATATATATATATATATATATATATATATATATATATATATTTCGGTTGATAGTCGTTTGTTTTTACACAAAATATGATGTAGACTGCAATCGAATTGTTTTCAAAAAGTGTTTTTCCGACCGTTTGATTGGATTACTAAACTGCGCGCTTTGGGTTGTTTTGCAGACTCTGGCAGAGCTAGATCTAATATTTTTGAAGTAGAATTTAACTTTTAAGCTAATACCAAAGTAACTAATAAAAAATAAAAAAAAATGTATATATGTTCAACCCACTCGATCATACTTCTGCTAATTTTACTTCATTTACATAATAAAACAAAAAAAAAATAATTTGCCACCAGAACACAGCAGCGATATAGGAAGAGCATAACGACTTTAAATTTAAATCATCATCATCATCATTATCATCAACAGAATTTGTTGTGTTTGTACAGAAGGTTGTTACATTATTTTCATTATTTTCACAGAACGAACGCAACTTTTTTTTTATATAGATATATATTTAATAATATTATTATATTATAAAAAAATATTATAATGTTTTATCAGATTTGATGACAGGAAATTTGATTGATGAAGAATTTCAGTAAATTTGAAATGGTTGAATATAGAAAATTGTTGTATAATCTGACAAAAATTGCTAACAAAAAAAAAGCAACATAACTTTATGTGTGTATATATACTTTAGAAGGAGGGCAAAACACAAACATAGCAAATTACAAATTCCAGAGGAAATCCAAAAAATTGTGGAAAAAAAGGTAGCAGCTATTTAATGCTCAGCAGGTGCTAACGTAATTTAAATAATTATTTGTAATCTAGATGTGATACGAAAAAAGCAAAATGCCAATCGATTTAAATATTTTTTTGTATGTTGATTTTATACAGGTAAAATTTGATGTTTCTTAATTCTAGACGATCGAGCATTTGCGGTCTTCGTACACCGGGATTTCAACAGTGTTACGACAAATGAAATATAATTTATGATTACAATCCAAAATATTCCATCGATGCTGCCTCGTTGAATCGTAATATACACAACTAGTAATAGACGTTCCGTTTTTAGGTTCGACCCAATTCGTATAAATGAACAGGTGTCCAGTGGAAGCCCAATAAAATCGTCCTTCACCACCAAAATTTGTTCCTCCCGTCCAAAAATTGCCCGATTTCACATTTTTGATCACCGACTGTATAATTGCATTTTCATTTTCGTTGTAAATTTCTACTAGATGCATACCACGCTCATTACAAAAACGTATCGAGTCATACCAAGTTAACTAGAAAGAACCGTTACAAACACAATTTAAAATAAACAAAATCAAATACAAACAATTATTTACCATTTCCGGAGTGCTGACATAATAAACATGGCCATCGTATTGATAAATCAGTGCAGAATATCCTCCACCAATTATTACGAGTAACCATATTAGCACGAGTTTCATTTCAAACTAGAAAATATTTCGAATAGACTTTCGATTAAATGAATCAGAAGAGATCATCTTTGAATCGAATATGTGAGACTTTTTAAAATTGACTAACCGCACATTATCGCATAATTGAAACAGTTTGTGGTAAGTTATAACTAAAACAAAGAATTTTTGATTGGAAATAATATGTGAAATATGATAACAAGCATTTCCGGTTTATTTGTAAAAAAAATTCAAGATAAGAAGTGTTAGATTAGAAAATTAAATTGCAATAATCTAATTTTTGACTTTGATTTTTGTGGAAGAACTAAGAATAATATAATTAAATTTCACTCCGGCTCGCTCTGCTGGTTAATCATCTGATGGAGTACTACAAATGTGTTCTGATGACTTAACCCTTCTTGGCTTTTTGAAATTTTCAGAAGCCGGAAAACCATCCTTCATAATTGGGGAAAAACTTCTTTGAAAAAAGAAGGTAAAAGCCACATGGATAAGGGTTCAGAGATAAATGACACTGACATTCCATCAAGCCTTACCTATGTTAAAAAAAGAGCAGCAAAACAGCGGTATTAAAAGCCTGTTTGTTCAAGGAGGATCTCCTGGTAGGGAAAAATTACTTTTGGCCCAAACACCATTGAATGAGAGGCTAGGGCTATTTCAGAGACCCAGATGCCTAAAAAAAATACTACACCGGAGAAAAGCAGGATGAGACACAAAATGGGACAAGCAAGCCGAAGAATCCAAGTTCATTGGGAACCTGCCTTTGGAATTTCATGAGAGAGTTCTGACGGTAACAGCTTAATGCTATCCGGGAACATAATCTGGATATGGCGCTGAAGCAAGACGAGTAAGTTTTGAAGCCGAAGTTTCTTGGGATTCAATACCGACTAGAGTGGCTAAAAGTGACAAGTGCTAATAAGGCCACTCCTCTATAGCTTAATGAGATAGTTGGAGAAATTAAACATTGGGGAGGAGCACAATTAAAGGGGTTGAAGACTTTTAAGTTTTATTTTGGACCATCTCGGTGCAAACAAACAAATTAAGAAACTTAAACAAGTTGGCTGTAAGGTCAATTTTAGGTTTGGGGAAGTCTAGTTGCATCCGAAAGGAAATGGGTAAGCCATTGTAAGGCCAGTTGCAAGGATTGAGGTGCCAACGGGCAGGTTAAAAATCAGAATAATACAGATAAACCCGCATCATGCTAAGGCAACATCTGATGTTCGAATCCGCAGGTTGGTCTGTCAAAATAAAGGTTTGGCCCTGATTCAGGAACCATGGACTTTGGGTAATCACGGTAGGGGATTATGAAAACAAACGGGAAAGTTAATTTATAAAATTGGAAGCCAGAGTCCAAGGGAAGCTATTCCAGCTGGCCCATAAGTAAATCTTATTCCCATTTTAGACTTCATCTGCAAGGACTTGATAGCAGTAATGGTGGAGTTGCTGGGAGAAAGAAGCAAATAAGAGACTGTAGTAACTTTGGCCTACTTTCCTACAAAGGGGGACTCAGAAGAAACTCACTCCGGAGGTAAGGCGGCCCATAGCCCGCTGTGTTGGAAAAGTCTTAAATTATCTGATTGGATGTGACGCAAACGCACACCATAAGAGGCTTCTCTTTCTGATCATATTCATATCAGATACGATCTAGGACACGGATCATGCAGTCACAAGAAATTAGAGTTCCAAAGCTAACCATTGAGAAATATCTAAGAGTCATTCTGGATCAAAAACTAAACTGAAAACAACACATACTTAAGGTTCAGAAAAGAGCCACAGGACACTCTAAGCCTGTCAGAAGCTCTATGGATGAACCAAAGGTTTACAACCAAAAATAATCTATTGGTTATTTTTAATAATCATTAGACCCATGGTCACATATATGCTTCAAAAGTGTGGTGGCCTAAAACTGAGGAGAAGGCAACGAAAGACTTATACCATGTAAGGTTCAACGTTTGGCTAGCCTCGGTATTAAGAGAGCAAGGCAAATAACCGCGAATGCAAACATGCTGCAATGGCGATGCTCTTAGGACTAGCTTCATTGTACCTGCATGTAAAATAGAAAGCTGCTATTTCAGCCTTGAGGAAAGACGCAAATTTTCAACCAAACAATTTATTTGGTTACTCGAAAATCCTTCGCGAGTTTCAAACGATTCCATTAGAATTCCTTCCAACAGTATGACAGCCAAACTGGATTTTGATAAGCACTTCTATGTTTTGTTGCCGGACAGTGACAGCCGAAGAACTGCACGCCACGGAATATTGAGCCAGGATAGGCACAGAAAGGGACCTAAATAGTACTAAAGCTTTTTATTGTATTGGACAGTCAAGTGGCCTTAAAGGCTCTCTCTCTCTCTCTCTCTCTCTCTCTTGGTGATATACCGATTGATGGAAACCATCAAGAAGGGAACCATAATCGGTAAATGTGAAGAGGTATTAACAATAATCAAATTTGAGCAGAAAAGTCCTATTAGAAAGAAAGAAATTGTTGATAATCTCATGCAGAAATGGACCAATGGTCAAACTTTGGCACAGAAAAACTCTGCACAGCAGCTACTCGATCGGTATATGTCCATTTTCTGCAGTACACCCGAAAATAATGGAAGAATCAAGATGTTAAAACACCGGATTAATACAGGAACGGAGATGCCAATTCGTCAACCACCTAGACGATTACTATTGGCGAAACATCATGAAGTGAATCAAATGGTTGCGGACATGCAGAAGGCAGGAGTAATTGAAACATCACCGGTAGTGTTGGTGGAAAAGAAGGACGAAAGTCTGCGATTTTGCATTGATTATCGGAAGCTCAATGCTGTTACCAAAAAGGATAGTTATCCCTTGCCCAGAATCGACGATATATTGGATACAGTGTCGGGTGCTACGATGTTTTCCACATTGGATTTGCAAAGCGGATACTGGCAGGTAGAAGTACAGGATGAAGATCGCGAGAAAACGGCGTTTAGTGTCGGAAACGGATTATGGCGTTATGCCATTTGGCATAAATGGCAACGTTATGCCATTTGGCCTATATAACGCCCCTGCAACTTTTGAACGATTAATGGAGCGAGTTTTATAGGGGTTACACTGGAAGACGTGTCTAGTATATTAAGACGACATCATTGTAATGGGAAAAGATTTTGAGGAGCACTTACAAAATTTAGCGGAGGTTACAATCCGCAGGTCTGAAATTAAGTCCAAAGAAGTGCAGTCTATTCAGAACAGAGGTCAAATATTTAGAACACGAGGTAACAGCAAATGGAATCCGCACCGATGAAGAAAAGATCGCAGCGGTTAAGACGTGGCCGAGAGCTAAAAATTTACATGAAGTGAGGAGTTTCCTTGGCTTATGCACATACTATAGACGATTTGTACCGGGATTTCCAAACATCGCAAAGAGTTTGCATGAATTAACAAGGAAAAACAAACCATTCGAATGGAAGGAGGAACAAGAAAATGCATTCGTGGAATTAAGGAAGAGATTATGTATAGCACCGGTCCTCGCATACCCGATGCCGAATGTGAAATTTATATTGGATACTGATGCCAGGAATGACGGTATAGGCGGAGTTTTATCACAACAAATCGATGGCCAACTATTGTGTAACACGTAGGGAATTGTTGGCTATTGTGGAATGCGTCAAATATTTCCACAAATACCTATTGGTCAACAATTCCAGTTAAGAACAAACCATGGAGCCTTAAGGTGGCTGCTTCAATTCAAAAATCCAGAGGGAAAGGTGGCACGTTGGATTGAACGTTTACAAAGTTACGATTTCCAGATCGAACATCGGAAAGGTACAGCACACGGAAATGCTGACGCATTGTCAAGACGACCATGTCAGGCAGAATGCAAACATTGTAGTTGCGTAGAGGGGAAGGAGAATATTATTGATGTCAGGCTGATGCAAGTGTTACCCCATGATGAATGGACCAATGAAGCAATCCGAGAGGAACAACAACGAGATCCGAATTTGTCGATAATTTTGGAATATAAGAAGAGGAAGTACCGGCCAACATGGAGTGAGATTGCGGACAAAGCCCCCACTGTAAAGGCTTATTGGGCACAATGGCAGAGCCTTAAATTAGAAGACGGCTGTTTAAAACGAGTGTGGGAAAGCACTGACGACAACATTAAACAATCCTTGATCGTGGTACCACAAAGTCGTATTAAGGAAATTCTGAAGGAATATCACGAGGGAACTAGTGGAGGTCACTTAGGAATTAACAAAACGCTAGCTAAGGTACGTCAGTGGTTTTATAGGTCCAGGTGTAGACAGTCGGTGGTTGAATGGTGCCAAAAATGTGATCTATGTGCGGCCGCAAAGGAACCGGCTCGGGAAAGTAGAGGAGCTGTGCAACAGTATAATGTTGGAGCGCACCTTTTGAGAGAATTGCCATGGATGTGGCAGATCCATTTCCCACTACCGATAATGGAAACAAATATGTGCTATTTATAATGGATTATTTCAACACATGGTCGGAGGTGTATCCACTACCAAACCAGGAAACTACCACAATAGCGAATGCCGTTGTTAATAATTGGATTAGTCGTTTTGGAGTTCTAATGAAACTTCATACGGATCAAGGATGAAACTTTAAGTCGGTTGTATTCCAGGAGATCTGTCAGATACTCGATATCAACAAAACGCGAACGACGCATTTACATCCACAATCGGATGGAATGGTAGAAAGGTTTAACGGAACATTGGAAGAATATCTAAAGAAGGTGATAGATAAAAATCAACGCAACTGGGATCAACATATACCGATGTTTTTGATGGCTTATCGATCAGCAGTATATGACACTACAGGGATGACACCAGCAAAGACGCTTTTCGGAAATAATCTTCGCTTGCCTGGAGATTTGAAGTTTGGGGTTGTTCCATCAGTGGCCTTATACGGACAAGATTATGTAGACCGGATGAAAGAAGAAATTAATGACATACACCAGTTTGTACGAGACAAAATACGGATATCAAGTGACAAAGTGAAAGCTCGATATGATATACGAGCAAATAGCAAAGGATTCGAAGAAGGGCAATTGATATGGCTTCTTAACCAATTGATATGGCAACGACGAAAAGGTTTGTCACCGAAACTACAGTCAGCATGGGACGGGCCTTACACTATCATTACGAAGATAAACGACGTGATTTATAGGATCAAGAAAGGGCGACGAGGTAAACCAAAAGTGGTGCATCTCGAGCGGATCGCTATTTATAGAGGAGAAATTTTAGATCCTGTTCGGGACGAACAGGCTTAGGTGGGTGGTAGTGTCACGGTACCACCTAGCGTGCGATAGCACAAGTCCAAATATATGAAGATTTCTCTAGGCTTAACCCTAGAGACATGAGAAAGATAGAGAATGCATTCATTTCGCATCATTTTGTTCCATATTCTAATTGCTTCTAATCTCAGAATGTGTTTCCCAGGGATACCTTTACAAAAATGGTGGAATTATTTTGGCTGCTATCACACTGAACATCACCTTGTATCTTTTGGTTTTTTTTTTCAAAATGGAAGTAGGTATTCCTCTTAGATTAATTAAACCTATTAAAATTAAATTACTATATCGATTAGTTATTTATGGACAAATGGTTTTAGAGTTTTTAAAATATCTTGGCAAATAATCGACTTGTGGTTAACCGGACCTATATAATATATTTCTATGAAAGTGGACCAAATCATTGGATGACGCACATCGGACAACAACACTACATCTTTCAAACAATAACAACAATATAGAGCAAAATTTAATACCCACCGACCGAAATCTAACCAACGATGAAATTAATAAATATATCACGCAAATCACTCAATTAATTCTGGGAAATATTAAACAAAATTCTCCGAAACAAAGGCGTTTCAATAATATGATCAGCTACACAAACCCGATCATTGAGAAACTCTACAAGCATAAATCCTTTTTGATCACCAAAATTAAAACTTTGAAACGAAATTTAGCCTCGAACAATCGAAATCAAAATTAAACTTTTGGCAATAACAACAAAATTAACGACTGGAAAGTGGAAATTAAAAGAACGGTCCAACTCATCGAGCAGAATGTCAAAATTCAAATTGAAAAATATTGGTCAGACGTAATGAAGGGAATTCGACCCAGCACAAAAATGTAGTCAGAAATCAAAAAATTAACAAAATACAAAAATAGCAATTGCATAAATGTAAAAATTTTGGAAATTAACAATTCGGACATAAACAATTTTAATCGTTTAGACATTGATTGGAGCCAAATTGCGAAAACCAATAAATTCCAAATACACAACGAAATTATAAATTTAAACATTATCGGCCAACATATTGAAGATCACACACAAAGAAATAAAAATTTAGGAAATCAAGATCACGAACGAGAAATCAACAAATTAATTAATCCAATCATTGAGAAACATAAAAACGATAAAGCTGCTCATATCACTAAAACAAAATTTTCGGCAACGAATCGTTCGGCCCAGACTTAATACCAAATATAATTTTTAAACATCTTCCAAATTCTATCATTGTCGAAATTTGTACATTATTTAATAATCTTTTGAATAATAAGTCGTTTCCCGAGTGTTGGAAAATTTCACGAGTGTTCCCCATTCTGAAAAAAAACAAATCACCAATGAACCCAGAAAGCTATCGTCCCATTAGCTTACTCTCCAATTTCGGCAAACTTCGAAATTATAATTTACGAAAAATTAAATGATCACGTTTTGGAACAAAAATTGATACCCGATAACCAGTTTGGTTTCAGACAAGGCCACAACACAATTCACGCCATCACAAAATTAGTCACCGACGTAACACATAATTTAAATTTTAATAATCCGACGGGTGCCGTGATGATTGACATAAAAAAAGCGTTCGAATCGATTTGGCTAGACGGACTCCTCGCAAAATTATATAAAATGAATTTCCCCATCGCAATACTGGAATTATTGTGCGAATTATTGTACAATCGAAAATTCATAACAACTACTGGTAGCAAAAAATCATCGGCAAAATTCAAAATTATAAACGGAGTACAACAAGGTTCAATAACGGCTCCATTACTTTTCAATTTATATACGGCAGATCTTATTCGGAACGACGCGCTAAATTCAAAATCTATACAATCATGCGCCTACGCAGTCGATATGATTGTTTATAGTTTAAGTTATCTGGTGGGAGATATACAAAAAAATTTACAAACGGCACTAAATTACATTCAAAATTATCTTAATCTTTGGCACATCGAAATTAACACAAACAAATGTGAATCAATACTATTTCGGTGACCATTAAAAAATGCGCATCGTGATCTAAAACGTAATTGGAGAAAGCTTTCGATCAAAATTTACAACGAACCAATCAAATTATACGAAACCATTAAATATTTAGGCGTGCACATTGACAATATGTGTTATATGGCTGAACACACGACGAAACAATTGGAGAAAGCGAGGTGTGCATTCATGGGAGCGAAGCATCTCTTTTATAGCAAACACATCGATACGAGAGTCAAAATTATCGCATATAAAACATTAATAAGGCCAATTCTCACATATGGATGCCCAGTATGGTACAATCACGTGCCAAGATATATGGAACGATATCGCGTATTCGAACGCAAATGTCTCAGACATTGTAACGGGATATTTAGAAAAGCCGAGACAAACTTTAAACATTACATATCAAACAGAGTACAGTACGAAAAATTTGACACAGACCGAATTGACGTACATATCATAAATTTGACACGAAACCACATTCGACGGGCATGTCTAAATTTCGACAATTCTTTAATATACGGACCTTACTATTTGGACACGTTACTAACAAAACTATACGCGACTAAAGGAACGGTACCAGGACCAAATTTATTTATTTATTTCGACCAAATGGGCTACATCCAAAATCAAGATGACATACCACTTATCTACCATATTCAACGGCGACCAAACGAAAAATGGTTAGATGATGAACATTTTTTAAATCCAGACGAACATATCCGTTTCGATACGACCATGAAAACTTTGAAGGCGAACAAATACGAACAGAGATGTGGAAAATATTGGTGGCTATCCGACATCCACCACCTGCAGCAGTAACAACAGCAACAAATGATATATCATTAAAAAATATTATGTAGATGTATATATATATGTGTATGTGTGTATGTATGTCTATATATGTGTATATATGTGTATATGTATGTATGTATGTCTATATATTTGTATATGTGTGTATATGTGTATGTATATGTATGTGTATATGTATGTATGTATATATGTATGTATATGTGTGCATATAAATATATGTGTATATATGTATGTATATGTATGTATGTATGTATGTATGTACATATGTATGTATATGTATGTGTATAGGCATGTACATGTATATGTATATGTATATGTATATGTATATGTATATGTATATGTATATGTATATGTATATGTATATGTATATGTATATGTATATGTATATGTATATGTTTATGTATATGTATATGTATATGTATATGTATATGTATATGTATATGTATATGTATATGTATATGTATATGTATATGTATATGTATATGTATATGTATATGTATATGTATATGTATATGTATATGTATATGTATATGTATATGTATATGTATATGTATATGTATATGTATATGTATATGTATATGTATATGTATATGTATATGTATATGTATATGTATATGTATATGTATATGTATATGTATATGTATATGTATATGTATATGTATATGTATATGTATATGTATATGTATATGTATATGTATATGTATATGTATATGTATATGTATATGTGTGTATGTATGTATGTATATATGTATTTATATGTGTATGTATGTGTATGTGCGTATGTATGTATATATGTATATATATGTATGTATATGTATGTGTATATATATGTGTATGTATGTGTGTATATATGTATGTATATGTATGTATATGTATATGTATGTATGTATATGCATATATGTATATATATATTTATATATATATATATGTAGCTGATTATCTTATTTATTAATTTGTAATTTTAATGTTATAACAAATTGTTAATATTAAAGGTATGTATGTGTGTGTGAATGTGTACAGGTACGTGTGTGTATGAATGCCCCCCTCCTTGTATATAGTCCTTTTTTAAGTCACAAAATTGAGTTGATATTGATTTAAATTTTTGTAACATTTTATTTACATCAATACTATATACACTTTTTAATTTTATATAAAGTTTTGTTATATATATATATATATATATATATATATATATATATATATATATATATATATGTGTATGTGTGTATGTATGTGTATATATATATGTATATATACACTGAGAAAAATATTGAGTAGTAAAATTATAGGTGAAAATTGTTAATCTAACGTTGAACGTTATTAGAAAAATCAAGAATATTTCGTGATGAATTTATATTATAACGATATTGAAACTATAATTTTAAATTATACAATATTATTGCGCAACTTATTATTAACGAAGTAAATTTAGAGTATCATATAAATAGTTATTCGAAAACTATAAAAATAGCATTGTTATAATACTTTTAACTTTTATTTGTAAAAGTTTTTCATATTAGGTACATCTTATATTTTCTGCAAAAAATATCATATTAGATGTTATAAATATGTTTATGAATATAATTATTGGAATAAAATACTAAAATAGTACACATGTATATTTTGTTTTAAATATACCACAAACCATTATTATATAACTAAAACAATAATGTAAATTTTTACAAAAATAACCTTGACTCATCATTAGTAGGTTAAAACTAACCTACTTCACGACGATGCAGTAAATGGGTCTATTTACACTAGTATTCTTGCATCAAGTTTTTTTCTCGTTTCTTTCCTCATTACCTATAAACTAAAACTATATTTCCCTCTTTTATTATTTTTAATTTCCGTTTGCTGCCTTCTCTACTAGAGCGGGACAATTATGCTTTTCCAAAAAAAAATTATCTTTTACTATATACAAAAAACACTCGAGTTTTAAATTTTAAATTCAAAAATTACAAAATTTCAAATGCATTGCCCAAAATGAATTTAATTGGTCGATTGAAGTGACGAAATGTTGAATTCGTCTGATTTCAATTAGTCTTGATGTTTATTTCCTAAGTTTTCCGAATTCTATTCTATTATTCAGTTCCTTTTTATTCAAACTCAAACGTTTGTACGATTAATAGGGTTTACAAGAGTATTTGTGGATTTTTTTTTAAATTTTTCATTCGTTTCTTACGCCTTTGCCTATAAAACCAAACTTTCATAACCTAATACGACTTTATACTCTAGTAAATTAATTAACATGGATATCTATAATTTTACAAGTTCAAATAGATAAACTGAAAATATCGTTTATTTAAAAAGGTGTCATCATTGATAATAACCTATAGTCAATATCAACCTATAATCTTATTTACTGTTTTTAGGTTTTTAAAGCAAAATTGGTTTTAGTTTTTAAGCAAACCGTTTTTTTCCAAAGTTTTACTTTGTCCAATGACGATTTTGCATCATCAAATGGTTTTTTTTTTTAATTTTATTTGATGATGGATAGAGTGTCATAAAATTTAACATTGAAATTAACAACAAGAAATGGTACAAATTTTTATTCGGATGGTCTCGCTTTGTTTATATATACCCGTTCTTCTAAATAGACTCTTGTTTTACAGGAGCGTACTGAAATAAATTTGAATTCGAAATCACTGACGTCAGTATTCGAAACCATATGTTTGCAGCATAAAATCTAATAAATCTTATTGTAATATCCAAAACAGTTACTATACGTTTCACTATATTTTAACTTTTAATACATTTTATTGC